>JAUIMM010001314.1:0-204516 GCA_031769625.1 Taudactylus pleione | reverse complement strand
TATGCTGGGAATTATGGACACACATTACACTATGTATGACACAT
This sequence comes from Taudactylus pleione, assembly GCA_031769625.1. Lineage (NCBI taxonomy): Eukaryota > Metazoa > Chordata > Amphibia > Anura > Myobatrachidae > Taudactylus > Taudactylus pleione. The sequence continues at coordinate 204,472 of JAUIMM010001314.1, read as the reverse complement.
ATAATGGGTTACTGTGATCACTGGTCCTGTATATGCTGGAATTATGACACACAATACACTATGTATGACACATATAATGGGTTACTGTGATCACTGGTCCTGTATATGCTGGAATTATGACACATAATACACTATGTATGACACATATAATGGGTTACTCTGATCACTGGTTCTGTATATGCTGGGATTATGACACACAAATACACTATGTATGACAATATAATGGGTTACTCTGATCGCTGGTTCTGTATATGCTGGGATTATGACACACAATACACTATGTATGACATATATAATGGGTTACTGTGATCGCTGGTCCTGTATATGCTGGAATTATGACACACAATACACTATGTATGACACATATAATGGGTTACTGTGATCACTGGTCCTGTGTATGCTGGAATTATGACACACAATACACTATGTATGACACATATAATGGGTTACTGTGATCACTGGTCCTGTATATGCTGGAATTATGACACACAATACACTATGTATGACACATATAATGGGTTACTGTGATCACTGGTCCTGTTTATGCTGGAATTATGACACACAATACACTATGTATGACACATATAAGGGGTTACTGTGATCACTGGTCCTGTATATGCTGGAATTATGACACACAATACACTATGTATGACAAATATAATGGGATACTGTGATCACTGGTCCTGTATATGCTGGAATTATGACACACAATACACTATGTATGACACATATAATGGTTTACTGTGATCACTGGTCCTGTATATTGCTGGAATTATGACACACAATACACTATGTATGACACACATAATGGTTACTGTGATCACTGGTCCTGTATATGCTGGAATTATGACACACAATACACTATGTATGACACATATAATGGGTTACTGTGATCACTGGTCCTGTATATGCTGGAATTATGACACACAATACACTATGTATGACACATATAATGGGTTACTGTGATCACTCATCCTGTATATGCTGGAATTATGACACACAATACACTATGTATGACACATATAATGGGTTACTGTGATCACTGGTCCTGTATATGCTGGAATTAAGACACACAATACACTATGTATTACACATATAATGGGTTACTGTGATCGCTGGTCCTGTATATGCTGGAATTATGACACACAATACACTATGTATGACACATATAATGGGTTACTGTGATCACTGGTCCTGTATATGCTGGAATTATGACACACAATACACTATGTATGACACATATAATGGGTTACTGTGATCGCTGGTCCTGTATATGCTGGAATTATGACACACAATACAATATGTATGACACATATAATGGGTTACTGTGATCACTGGCCCTGTATATGCTGGAATTATGACACACAATACACTATGTATGACACATATAATGGGTTACTGTGATCCCTGGTCCTGTATATGCTGGAATTATGACACATAATACACTATGTATGACACATATAATGGGTTACTCTGATCACTGGTCCTGTATATGCTGGGATTATGACACACAATACACTATGTATGACATATATAATGGGTTACTGTGATCGCTGGTCCTGTATATGCTGGAATTATGACACACAATACACTATGTATGACACATATAATGGGTTACTGTGATCACTGGTCCTGTATATGCTGGAATTATGACACACAATACACTATGTATGACACATATAATGGGTTACTGTGATCACTGGTCCTGTATATGCTGGAATTATGACACACAATACACTATGTATGACACATATAATGGGTTACTCTGATCACTGGTCCTGTATATGCTGGAATTATGACACACAATACACTATGTATGACACATATAATGGGTTACTGTGATCACTGGTCCTGTATATGATGGAATTATGACACACAATACACTATGTGTGACACATATAATGGGTTACTGTGATGACTGGTCCTGTATATGCTGGAATTATTACACACAATACACTATGTATGACACATATAATGGTTACTGTGATCACTGGTCCTGTATATACTAGGATTATGACACATAATACACTATGTATGACACATCTAATGGGTTACTGTGATCGCTGGTCCTGTATATGCTGGAATTATGACACACAATACACTATGTATGACACATATAATGGGTTACTGTGATCACTGGTCCTGTATATGCTGGAATTATGACACACAATACACTATGTATGACACATATAATGGGTTACTGTGATCGCTGGTCCTGTATATGCTGCAATTATGACACACAATACACTATGTATGACACATATAATGGGTTACTGTGATCACTGGTCCTCTCTATGCTGGATATATGACACACAATACACTATGTATGACACATATAATGGGTTACTGTGATCGCTGGTGCTGTATATGCTGGAATTATGACACACAATACACTATGTATGACACATATAATGGGTTACTGTGATCACTGGTCCTGTGTATGCTGGAATGATGACACACAACACACTATGTATGACACATATAATGGATTACTGTGATCGCTGGTCCTGTATATGCTGGAATTATGACACACAATACAATATGTATGACACATATAATGGGTTACTGTGATCACTGGCCCTGTATATGCTGGAATTATGACACACAATACACTATGTATGACACATATAATGGGTTACTGTGATCCCTGGTCCTGTATATCCTGGAATTATGACACACAATACACTATGTATTACACATATAATGGGTTACTGTGATCGCTGGTCCTGTATATGCTGGAATTATGACACACAATACACTATGTATGACACATATAATGGGTTACTGTGATCACTGGTCCTGTATATGCTGGAATTATGACACACAATACACTATGTATGACACATATAATGGGTTACTGTGATCGCTGGTCCTGTATATGCTGGAATTATGACACACAATACAATATGTATGACACATATAATGGGTTACTGTGATCACTGGCCCTGTATATGCTGGAATTATGACACACAATACACTATGTATGACACATATAATGGGTTACTGTGATCCCTGGTCCTGTATATGCTGGAATTATGACACATAATACACTATGTATGACACATATAATGGGTTACTGTGATCCCTGGTCCTGTATATGCTGGGATTATCACACACAATACACTATGTATGACATATATAATGGGTTACTGTGATCGCTGGTCCTGTATATGCTGGAATTATGACACACAATACACTATGTATGACACATATAATGGGTTACTGTGATCACTGGTCCTGTATATACTGGAATTATGACACACAATACACTATGTATGACACATATAATGGGTTACTGTGATCACTGGTCCTGTATATGCTGGAATTATTACACACAATACACTATGTATGACACATATAATGGGTTACTCTGATCACTGGTCCTGTATATGCTGGAATTATGACACACAATACACTATGTATGACACATATAATGGGTTACTGTGATCACTGGTCCTGTATATGCTGGAATTATGACACACAATACACTATGTATGACACATATAATGGGTTACTGTGATGACTGGTCCTGTATATGCTGGAATTATTACACACAATACACTATGTATGACACATATAATGGTTACTGTGATCACTGGTCCTGTATATACTGGGATTATGACACATAATACACTATGTATGACACATCTAATGGGTTACTGTGATCGCTGGTCCTGTATATGCTGGAATTATGACACACAATACACTATGTATGACACATATAATGGGTTACTGTGATCGCTGGTTCTGTATATGCTGGAATTATGACACACAATACACTATGTATGACACATATAATGGGTTACTGTGATCACTGGTCCTCTCTATGCTGGATATATGACACACAATACACTATGTATGACACATATAATGGGTTACTGTGATCACTGGTCCTGTATATGCTGGAATTATGACACACAATACACTATGTATGACACATATAATGGGTTACTGTGATCGCTGGTCCTGTATATGCTGGAATTATGACACACAATACACTATGTATGACACATATAATGGGTTACTGTGATCACTGGTCCTGTGTATGCTGGAATGATGACACACAACACACTATGTATGACACATATAATGGATTACTGTGATCGCTGGTCCTGTATATGCTGGAATTATGACACACAATACAATATGTATGACACATATAATGGGTTACTGTGATCACTGGCCCTGTATATGCTGGAATTATGACACACAATACACTATGTATGACACATATAATGGGTTACTGTGATCCCTGGTCCTGTATATGCTGGAATTATGACACACAATACACTATGTATTACACATATAATGGGTTACTGTGATCGCTGGTCCTGTATATGCTGGAATTATGACACACAATACACTATGTATGACACATATAATGGGTTACTGTGATCACTGGTCCTGTATATGCTGGAATTATGACACACAATACACTATGTATGACACATATAATGGGTTACTGTGATCGCTGGTCCTGTATATGCTGGAATTATGACACACAATACAATATGTATGACACATATAATGGGTTACTGTGATCACTGGCCCTGTATATGCTGGAATTATGACACACAATACACTATGTATGACACATATAATGGGTTACTGTGATCCCTGGTCCTGTATATGCTGGAATTATGACACATAATACACTATGTATGACACATATAATGGGTTACTGTGATCCCTGGTCCTGTATATGCTGGGATTATGACACACAATACACTATGTATGACATATATAATGGGTTACTGTGATCGCTGGTCCTGTATATGCTGGAATTATGACACACAATACACTATGTATGACACATATAATGGGTTACTGTGATCACTGGTCCTGTATATGCTGGAATTATGACACACAATACACTATGTATGACACATATAATGGGTTACTGTGATCACTGGTCCTGTATATGCTGGAATTATTACACACAATACACTATGTATGACACATATAATGGGTTACTCTGATCACTGGTCCTGTATATGCTGGAATTATGACACACAATACACTATGTATGACACATATAATGGGTTACTGTGATCACTGGTCCTGTATATGCTGGAATTATGACACACAATACACTATGTATGACACATATAATGGGTTACTGTGATGACTGGTCCTGTATATGCTGGAATTATTACACACAATACACTATGTATGACACATATAATGGTTACTGTGATCACTGGTCCTGTATATACTGGGATTATGACACATAATACACTATGTATGACACATCTAATGGGTTACTGTGATCGCTGGTCCTGTATATGCTGGAATTATGACCCACAATACACTATGTATGACACATATAATGGGTTACTGTGATCACTGGTCCTGTATATGCTGGAATTATGACACACAATACACTATGTATGACACATATAATGGGTTACTGTGATCACTGGTCCTGTATATGCTGGAATTATGACACACAATACACTGTGTATGACACATATAATGGGTTACTGTGATCACTGGTCCTCTCTATGCTGGATATATGACACACAATACACTATGTATGACACATATAATGGGTTACTGTGATCACTGGTCCTGTATATGCTGGAATGATGACACACAATACACTATGTATGACACATATAATGGATTACTGTGATCACTGGTCCTGAATACGCTGGAATTAATACACACAATACACTTTGTATGACGCTTATTAAAGCTGGTTAAGTGATAATCCCACCCTCTTCATTGACTGGTCACACTCACTCTAAAATTAAGCATTTGGAAACCCCCCTCTGGAAATCCTGCGTTTGCCACTGTCTGATGTCAGATTGTCACCAGAAACATGAATATCCTCTGCCTGCTGACTGTCTATTACATAACATGGGCCTGAGCTTGTCGCTAGCACAGATTATGTAATACACACCAGCTGAGCATAATGTCAGATATTTTTAACGGAGAATATAACAAAATGCCACCAGAACTGTCCAGACAGCGGAACCTGGTTTTCAGTAGCCCAAAAAATCTTTCTATCACCGCACTAGTGTCCTTATGTGCATCATCGTTATACTTGTGCTGAGCAGGGGATTCTGGGAGCAGCAACGGAGTCAGTCGCCATGTGACACAGCTGTACCCAGAGTCGCCTTAAATACAAACATACATTAGTCATTAATAAACCTACATGGGTATTGTCATTAAAGGGTTTGTGAAATCCTAACTCACCCAGTAGCCAACCCTCCGGCATTTCTCCGGCCTCAAATTTATCATGATGGGCTGCCTGGCTGAGGGTAATGAGTCATGACATGCCCCAGGGTAACCCACCACAACACTCGTTGCTTTTATGTTTGCATCGCAAACCACCTGCACATTAGTGGACTGTTGATGGTGCCTACTCAAATATATAGGTGCCCAATGTGTGTGCAGTCAATCGCACCCAGTACATTAGGCATTCCTGCGATAAAAGGCTTCCCTGACTGTATGCCACTGTGACTCCAGGCCAGGGAAGCAGATATAAGCACCAATCAAAGGCTGGAATGTAGCCATCACCTACGTCAGGTACCCGGAGAAGGAGGACTGTGAGATTCCAATGACTCTACCAGTGACAGACTGAAAATTCCCAGTAGCCAGAACGTGCACCACAGCCAAGAGCTTATGCAGGCCTGAGCCAGAGCATGAACGTGCTCTCACAGGGTCTAGATCAAGTTTCACAGGGTCATACAGATGAAGTAAGTTGTTACGATTAATCCGGAACATCTGTATGACCTCAGCATTGACCAATGAGCTTAGGTTCAAGCACCCTCTAAAGAATCATGGCATGCCTCTGCGGAACCTGCAAACCTGCTGACCTTACTCACTTTCTTGCTGCTGGGTCCTTTCAGCCTGGTGGTAAAATCTCAGAAATCCCACAGATCCCTGCATCAAAGCCATTCCCAGGTATTCAGCCATGAGGTAATCAGCGAAAAGCCTGCAGCTGGTTCCTCCCCTTATAAGTTTGTGCAGAGTGATCTAAAGCAGTTGTACATGCTGAACACGCTGGCCCAGAGGTGGTCTGTTTTAAACTTCTATTTTTTTCCCGATTTTCACAAAAAATCGGACAATTTAGCAAATACGATTTTTTGTAAATTCCCGTGTATAGCAGATATGTATGGAAAGTACTTCCGTGTTTAGTTTCCATTTTGCTAATTGGCCGATTTTGAAGACTAAACTCGGCCGGATTTGCCTTCAGCTAACACCCGTTTTTGCCTTTAGTCAATTTCCGTGTTGGCGAAAATGGCAAATTACTCCTGTGATTGCAATCTCAGACCAACATGATTCTTAGTAAATCTACCCCTGAGAGTATTATGCCTGTTCTTAGAACTGTGCGATAACCTGACTGCTTAATATCTGCTGCACTGAATATCTGAGTCATTTGCAGGGAAAATGCTCCTAATCTTATAATCAGGTTAAGGCAAATAAAAACAAAAAAACAATATCTTGAGTGATGCACAAGACGCTCGTTACCAGCTGCAGGAAGCGATTTTTCTCAGGCGAACGGTCAGAGCAATTGCTGTGTAAAGATGCAGGAAGGGAGCGCGTCATGCATTATGTATGGCGTTGGTGTTGTATGAAAAAAATTTTAATATCCTTTCAAATGAGAAGTTTTGGGCTTCCCTAAAGATCTCGGAGACCTGCTTGTAATTCATGAGATACAATGGCGAGATAAAACAATATTAACTATTTTCTGACTGGAGCAAATAAAAGGGTTTAATGACTTTAAGACAGGATATTATGATATGAGAGACCCATGGAGTATTTCTTGAAGGCATGCGAAGTGCGTGTACAGTATTATAGATTCCTGTGCCTGTCCAGAGAGACATTATATGGAAGCCTCATTCCTTGCTCTCCTGCAGCTAATATATCAGGGTAGTGCTGATGCTTGGAGACCGGCAAGGGTCTGCTGCAGTATTTTTGGTTCCTCTTCATATAGAATTACACAACATTTTTGAAGTTGCATAAACAATTGTGTCCTTTTCCTCTGACGCAAGTTGCCAAGGATTTAAAATAATGTCCCAAACCAGCATGGTACAGTAATACACTGTCACCAGGTTCCCTGGTCTATTCGTATAGAGAGTCAGCGAATGGGCGCGCCAAATCTCAGTACCGGACTGACGAGACGGCATTGTGGTTCGGAATGTAAAGATGTGACTGACTTATTGTGATAGTTCCCGTTCAGCCCAAAAGAACGAAATAATTACTGAAATCCGAAAATCACACTTTTTTTTCTATATCTATCTCAGCAATGAATTAGCTGTTTCTACAGCAGCTACTGTAACACATTTATTTCCCAAATAAGGGGAGGTGAGGTCGCCCTTGTCTTGTAACAAAGATCTGAATAAAGAATTAAGGAGACTCTGAATTCCCCACTTTCCAATCCATAGTGGAGGTCAGTATATCTACACGTCCAGCTCTCTCTTATTGGCTTCTGCTAGAGACTCGTACAAAGGTCCTCCCCACCGCTTATCCAGGGATTACATACGTGTCCACCACTCTACTGTTGTTAATAAACACCCTATCGGCACATGTCAAACTGTAGAATACCCCAGTGTAAACTGTAACATCGTAACTTAACATAACTTATCTAAAATAAAGACACAAACAAAGATATGCCAATTAAAAACCTGATTAGCCTTTATTTAAGTGATAAAAATTGTACACTAATAGTGGCTGTTAGAGAGAACAGACAGCTGACTGATGGCTAAATCCTCTTACGCCACTCCGCTATCCTCCATCATACTTGCAGGGCCAAATGCCCTTTAAGCAAGTAAAATAGGGTCTCCAAATCTTCCACCAATACAAGCGAACAAGACCTGGCCAGTAAGCCAGTGCGCTGACCCCAGTAGGGTGAAAATCAGCCGTGTCATGAGGAAGATCACACCCATAACTAATTGCAGTGCAATTACCACTGTCCTGCCGCTCTTTCCTGCCGCACAAAAGTAAAAAAATAGGCAAAGTCCAAGGAAATAGAGGAAGAGCCTTGTCCAAACTTGAGCCAAGAAAACCCAAACTTCTCCCCAACTATGATACCCTTACTTTTCAATGGGCTGGCATAACCACCCAAAATTAACCCTAAACACCAATATCCCCAACTACCTAGGGGTTTAAATATGTTCCTGCACATATAGTGCACTCTCTCCTCAAGAAAGGGTGTACCTTTGATTGAGAGATTGATACTATAGATGTATGAGGACCCCCGTGTTTTGGTTTCGTATCTGGATTGATCTTTGTGTTTTGGTTTTGCAAAAACCACCCTCAAGTGTTTCGGATAAAAAAAATAAAAATGATAAAAACAGCTAAAATGTGTGAATCGAAAACCTGAGTTTGGTTTTTAAATCAGAGTTCCGAATCGACAACAGATCCGAACTGGCGACAGATCCAAACTGGATCACAAAAGTGAATCTGAACCTTGACCCAGTTCTACTTGAAAACCCTAAATTTGGGTGTGTTCGGATTTCAGAAATCCGGACCTGCACATCTCTAATTGAAACCTCTATTTTTAATTATAGAGGGCCTACAGAAATATACAGTAGGTACATATGTAATAGCCTGTGAGTTGCAGTAACCAATTTTGACTTCTAAAATTATTTCTGCTTTAAGTCTACAGGCTAAAGCGCCAGTGTCACGTCCAAAGTGCGAAGTGGACCCGGACTGGGTGTAGGTAAGTCTTTGCGAGCAGTTTCTTGATATTGGAACGAGGCTGGACAAAGGGGGTACTTGTTCATGAATGTCTCTGCCTTTGCAGGATGACACGGAGGATGGAGACCCAAGGAAAAGGAAGGCTTACCCCACCGGGTATTCAGAGCACAACTTCAGAGATAACGAGTTATGGGAACCTAGTACTGGTGCTGACTGGGAATGCTGGTGGAGGAGGCTCTGTAATGTTGCGCAGGTAGTGGTAGAATACCGTAACTGATACAAGCACTGGCATTGGCACTATGAATGGAGCAGGCAGCAAATTAATTCTCCAACTAAATGCTGCAACTGGAACACTGGAGGCAAAACGAGACAAGGAGCACAGAGAACTAGGACACAGACTAGCTGTGTAAGACGTTGCACTGGCAACCTGAGGACTCCCAGGAAGCCCTTAAGTACCCAAGGCTGGAGCTGGATTGGCTGTCAGAGCCCATTGTGAATCATTCAGACTGGATTGGCTCCTTCCTGACATGTGACCAAATCCAAGATAGCTGAGACCAGCACCCGGCAGTGTTTGCACAGACTCCCAGCCACAGAAGCTCCAACATGCGAGAGACCCAGCACTGCCTCTCAGGGATCTGCCCGCACACCGCACTAACTGCCAGCAGCCTGTATCCCCACCAGACGGACCCCGCCAGAGTGCCCGGACAGGTAATTCCCAGACACTCCACAGAGACAACCAGAGTGGCCCTTGACATTACCCCCTCCTTTTGTGGTTGCCTCTGGACTTTGGATTTTCGTGGGTTCTCAGAGTGAAACTTGCAAACCAATAAGGGTACATGGGCATTGGAAGAATTCACCCAGCAACGTAATACTGGACTGTAACCCTTCCAGTCTAACAAATACTGGAGGGGATCATAACAAAGATGGGAATAAAGGATCTTTTAATTTCAAATACAGCTCCTCTTTCAGTGACTTAGGAGAACGAGGCAGAGTTTTGAGGAACTGATTCAGAACCAGGGGCTTTAATAACGAGATGTGAAAAGAATTGGGAATCTTGAGGTAAGAAGCAAGGGTTGATAACTTCTTACCACTGGAAACGGGTCAATAAAACGAGGGGCGAATTTTATCGATTGCACTCACCTCAGCGCCGGCTTTCCCTGACCCACTGATCGGTCAGACGCCAAGCGCAGTGGCAGGTGACACAGTGTGGATTATACCTGAGGTCTGCTAGGACATCCATGTGCTCGCTCAATGATGTGGTTACCATCATGGATGCAGCCATGACAGTCTATATCCTGATTAGCCCTTTACCCAATGGTAGCATTGCTTGCTGTCAACTGACACTATCCTCCAATGGACTACTACCTTAGGGTATTTAACCGTGCTCTGCACAACAGGAAATTGCCTGCACAATGACGTCACTTCCAGTGAAGACTTACTGTTGCAGCGTTCCAGGTCCCAAGCTCCGTTGCCTCTAGTGACTTGTTCCTAGTGTTTATCCACGGTATGTTTACTCAATATGTCTACTGAGAACAATCTCCTAGAGTCATCTCCTGTGCCAGTTCTGTGTCTGAAGACACAGTGTGTGTACTGAGTACATTATCCAAGTACCATCTCATTATACCATTCTCCTGTTCCACTTCTGCATCTGAAGCCACAGCATATGTACTTACTACGTCATCCAAGTACAATCTCCTAGTGCCATTCCTCTGTGTCAGCCTTGCATCTGGATCAACAGAGTGTGTATTCATTACATTACCCCAGTACAAACTTCCAGTATCTTTTTCCTTTGCCTTCCCTGTGATAGTGTTATTCCATTTCCCACTTGTGCGGATACCTGACCAAAGGGCTGAGGCCTGCATGCTGGGTGCAGTTTAAGCCCAAATCCCGCTTGGAGGTGTAAGTGGTGAACACCTCCCAGTAACTTAGAAACTGCGCCTTTGGTCAGGTCTAGCCAACATCCGGTACTAGTGGATGAAGAAGTCTATCCAGGCCCCTCGCCTCCTGTTCCTTTCCCACCCTGGATCTACGTCTTCCAATACCTCAGCAGAGGGTCAGCATAGCCTTAGCGTGACAATCTTCTATTATCTGCCCAATGTTTGTAACGATGAGAAGTTTTCTGAAGTGTAGATTGAACATTTTTCCAAATTCTATAGTCCTGTAAGGAGGATGTAACTGCTGGCAGGTCGAAAGTTGGTAAACTTTGAAACTCGGGTACCCATAGATGTGTGCGATAAACAGTAAAGAATTAAGTATGACCAGTGGAGGAGTGGTAAGAACTATTGTGTGCAAATTCTGCCAAGGCAGAAGATCCAACCAGTTATTCTGCGAAGAGGATAGTTGAATTTCGAAGAAACGTTTCCAGATCTTAGTTCACATGTTATGTTACTCCGTTAGTTTTTGGATGATAAACTGTCGAGAATTTTAATTTAACTTGTAATGCTGAACACAGAGCTCTCCAGAGTTTCACTACAAATTGAACTCCATGATCGTAGATGATTTCGGTGGGTAGCCCATATAAACAAAAGATTTCAGGAATAAAACATTAATCCTATTCAGGAGCAGAGGGCAATTTTTAAGAGGGATGAAATTAACCATCTTGGAAAATTGATCTACAACCACCCAAATTGTGGTATATCCTTTGTAAACCGGAAAGTCTGTCACGAAGTCCATCGCTAAATGTGTCCATGGACAGGTGGAATTGATAAAGGTACAAGGTTCCCAGCAGGAGTTTGCCTTGGGGATTTATGGTGTGCACATTTAGTGTATGATGATATGAATTCCGCTATGTCAGATTTCATAGATGGCCACCAATAAGAACGTTGCAAGAATTATGTGTGCCCATACAAGTAATTTTTTACGTAATTCCGGAGCAACAAACGTTTTACCAAGAGGCGGCTTAATTTTTCTGGCAGCAATAACTCTGGGTTCTAGGACAGTAAGTTCTCTTTGGGTTTCAGTAGGACTTTCTGGGATGATTGAACGAGACAAGGCATCAGCCTTCTCATTCTGGGATTCTTTGACGAAAGGTCAATGTGAAATTAAATTGTGTAAAGAACATAGCCCACTGAGCCAATCTGGTATTTTGACATTGGATATTCTACAGAAATAATCAATTCTGATGATCTGTGTAGATAGTGACTGGAAAATTTGCTCCTTCAAGGAGATAACGCCACTTCTCCAATGCAAGTTTGAATGCAAGCAAGTCTTGTTCCCCTGGTGCATAATTCTTTTCTGCAGGCAAAAACTTTTTCGAGAAGCAACCACATGGATGAAATTTTTATCAAATACCGTAGCTCCCTTTACCCGGTCAAATAGCTCGGTGATGAGCATTTAAACCACGAAAATCTATGTGGGGACAAAGTCCTCCATCTTTCTTCGGGACGAAGAAGAACCCGGCACCTGCAGGAGAGGTAGACGGAATTTTCCTGGATATATTCCGACATTGCCTTTGTTTCCAGAACTGGAAGTGGGTAGGTACGTCCATGTGGAGGAATTTTCCCGGGCATTAACACTATGGGACAGACCCAATTCCCATGGGGAGGTAAGATATCAGCTCCTGATTTGCAAAAAACATCTTTAAATGAAGCGTATTGAGACGGAAGTTGAGAAGGGTCTGATACTTGAATACTATTTAAAGGTTTCACACGTTGAAGAAAGGAAAAATGACAAGAATCCCCCCAAGATAAAATTTGCATTGACATCCAATCAATTCGTGGACTATGCTTGCTTAACCAAGGATAACCTAAAATAAACCCATGAGAGGCCTTCGGTATAACTAAAAGTTATAACAGCTCCACCTGAAGAGCACCAATACGAAGTTGTAGCGGATGAGTCTGGTAAGTGACGGTTCCGTTAACGATGCGACTGCCTTCAACAGCAGAGGGAGAAATAGCATGAAACAACAGCTGTACAGGGATTTAATTCTTCTGGATTAATTAATCTCAAATGAAATTCCCGGCCGCACCGGAATCTACAAGAGAAAGGACATTTTTAGATCCTTGATTCAGCTCCAAGGCAACAGGGAAGGTAGACTTAGATTTAGTTGTAGACAGAGTCATTACTCCCAACCTAGTGTCTCTGGGGCTGGTTAGTAGCGATAGTTTCCCGGATGACAGGTACATGAGGCTACCAGATGACCGGCCTCTCCACAATACATGCTGAGATTCTCCCAGCGACGTTTCTATCCTTCTTCAGGCCCGATTGATCTGCATAGGTTCTTCAGTGATGGTCTTGGTAGGAGCAGCAACAGGAGGTGGTGGAGTAGGCCGAAACCTGAAGCAATTTGTTTTACTCTTCTCCAGATGTCGCTCATGGAAGAGTAGATCCACCTTATTGCATTATGAGATAAGGTCATCCATTTTGGGTGGTAAATCACGTGTCGCTAGATCATCTTTGAGGTGATCATAAAGTCCACTCCAAAAAGCTGAAATCAGAGCCTCCTTGTTCCACTGCAGCTCTGAAGCCACCTCTTGGAACTGGATAACGTATTGGTCTACTATCTTGTTCCCCTGACAGAGGTGCATGATTTCTGTGGATGCTGAAGTCGCCCTCTCAGGTTCGTCGAATATTCCAAAAGAGGATCAGCTCGTTCCCATTCTAGGGCTGGACCAGAGAGGAGTGACTTTAGCTTTGGGAGAGGGAAAGTTAGCGGACTGGAGTGATGGACATCACACTGATTTAGGAAGCCGCTGCACATTTTTGGGTTTCCATCAATCTTGTTTGGGGCTAGCAGATGGAGATGTGACGGAGAGGTAGTTATTGTAGGACTGATAAAAGGAACAGGCTGAGGATTGGTTCTAGCAGCCATGCTGACTGTGACAAGGGAAGCTTGCAGTGTGTCCTGACGGTGAGACTTCTCTTGCATGAACTGACCCAGCTGATGGTGGGAAACTTCAATACCCGCTAAACGTCTGGCAATACTCTGCAACAGGCCTGCTCTGGAATCCTGACCACTAGCCAAATCCATGTGGCCAGTGCAAACTGTCACGTCCAAAGTGGGAAGTGGACGCGGACTGGGTGCGGGTAAGTTCGTGCGAGCAGTTTCCTGATATTGGAACGAGGCTGGACGAAGGGGGCACTTGTTCTTGAATATCTCTGCCTTTGCAAGATGATGCGGAGGACGGAGACCCAAGGAAAAGGAAGGCTTAACCCCACTGGGTATTTACTCCGGAGATGCTGAGGTATGGGAACCTAGTACCGGTGCTGACTGGTAATGCTGGTGAAGGAGGCTCTGTAACGTAGCACAGGTACTGTAGTGGTAGATTACCGGACCTGAGATGGGCAGAGCACTGGCAGTGGCACTTTGAATGGAGCATGCAGCAAACAAATTCTCCAACTAAATGCTGCAACTGGAACACTGGAGGCGAAATGAGACAAGGAGCACAGAGAACTAACACTGTGTAAGACGTTGCACTGGCAACCTGAGCCCAGTACTGAAGGCTGGAGCTGAATTGGCTGTCATAGCCCATTGTGAATTATTCAGACTGGATTGGCTCCTTCCTGACATGTGACCAAATCTAAGATGGCAGCGTTTGCACAGACTCCCAACCACAGAAGCTCCAACATGCCAGAGACCCAGCGCTGCATCTCAGGGACCTGCCCGCACACTGCGCTAACCACCAGCAGCCTGCACCCCTGCCAGAGCGCCCAGACAGGTAAGTCCCAGACCCACCCGCGGATCTCCAGAGGGGCCCGTGACAGCCAGTTTCTGCAGCTCATTGCTACTGTATTAGAATAAATGGGTGTGTTTTACACAGTTGCGACCAATCTGATGCAGTCATCCATTGCAGCTCCACAGTCATTACTATCAACTTTGCACTGGCACCAGAGCTGACGCAAGTCAGACCCCTTCAGGAGACGGCTTTCCGGTGGCCATGTTAGTCAGTCTGTGAATAGACCCCCACACTTCGCTTTTGCTGTACTTTCATTGCGAGTGCACGCCCACTGTAGTCGCATTCACACCCACTTTCCGTGATTCCGCGCCCATTCCAGCCCCTGTTTCAGTCGCAGAGTCTTAAGTGAGATTTGAGACAATAAAAAGGCACAAATTCAGAAAGACGCACATGTGCAGTGTGAGAAAAAATATATCACAATCTCAGACTAAACGTTGTCTAACATTGCGTGTAAGACTGACTCTGAATGAGGCCCTAAGGCATACTTGCCAACAATCAGTTCCCTCCTTCCGGGAGGGAGCTGATTGTCGGCTAACAGTGGGGGGCGTGCCCGGCCATGATGTCACATTTAGGGGCAGAGCCAGGAGTGGAGCTGCGTGATTGCGTCATCGTAGCCCCGCCCCCTCTTCACAATGCCATTATTTTTGGCATTGTGAAGCAGGGGGCGGGGCCACGATGACACGATTCAGCGCGAATCGCGTCACCGGCCCCCCCGCTACGGGGGTTTTTAGTTTACTCTGGGGGGTGGTCGGGAGGGTTGCCTGCTGCCGGGGGCGGCACCCAAAAATTGGGAGGCTCCCGGCCAAATCGGGAGGGTAGGCAAGCCTGTCCTAAGGCCTCATTAGTCATGTACAATTGTAAAGCACAAGAGAATCTTCAGGCGCTATATAAGTAATTGTTAATTAATAAATAAATGAAGGCCTAGTGACTGGGGATACATTCTGGGCACCGCTTGCTCCTGGAGACCACAGCAATGATATCATCATACATTCCGCTCATCCACTTGTTACGGTAATTTAATGCTGCAGTAATATACTGTTTTGCCAATATAATATTCCAGAGTTAAACGTACATTTATCCCTTTACGTTTGCTTGATATATCGGGACCAAATAAAAGATGTAGCCAATATATCGGGTTCCTGTATCGATGTGACATCACTCTAGTATCAAATCCGATAGATTGATGCATTCGATGTCCATCTTTTCCCTGATTGCTGTTCTTCCATTCTCTATGGGCATTTTGTAACCTCCTATTCGGGGCAAGCTCCAGGGCTAATAGCGCCCTGTGCCGGCCAAGTGCTCTGCGATCCTTATCGCGCGGGTTGGGGGCGTGGACTAATTACCATAGGCCATGCCTCCTTATGTGACGTTATATGAGGGGCGTGCCCGCATGGCACGCCTCCAAATAACATCAGGCTGGGGGGAGCCTCACTAGCTGGGCTTCCCCCAGCCCTCTCATGGCACTGAATGGATGCCGCGTGCATGCACGCAGCATCCGTTCAGACTCCAGGGTCCCGGCACAGCTGCGGCGGTGGTGGTCCCCAACCACCTGATTTGACCACCAGTACTGTCCCGCTGAAATCGGGTTGCTATGGGTGGCGCCCCTGTGCGACTGCTCAGGTTAAACACCCCTAGAGCCGGCCCTGCTCCTGTTATTGTCAGGGAGTGTAATAGGTCAGTACTATACGGGACTGGTCGATAACAATGGGACATGTCATGATATTAACAGGAAGACATCAGCAGGAGGGCTGTTTTTTCCCAGGGAAGATGGCGGCCTCAGTAAGTGGGACCTGCACGTGCTGCGAGGACAATGAAGAGTAGGACGAGGAGGCTAGGTCACCTCAGTCACCACCCCCTGCTCTGTCCAGCACCGCCCCCTCTATCTGCTGCTCCACCCCCTGCTCTGTCCAGCACCGACCCCTCTATCTGCTGCTCCAGCCCTGCTCTGTCCAGCACCACCCCCTCTATCTTCTGCTCCACCCCCTGCTCTGTCCTGCACCGCCCCCTCTATCTTCTGCTCCACCCCCCGCTCTGTCCAGCACCACCCCCTCTATCTGCTGCTCCATCCCCCCTCTGGCTGTTCGTCCTGTCCCCTCTAACCCTGCCCATTCCGAGTCATTCCAACTCCGCCACTGCTGGATCCCACCCCCAACTCGCATACTTATCCTGTTCCTGGCAAACTGTCCAACTCTCCAAGGTGTGTCCCATCTCCATAGCAGTGGTATCCTTTGAGGCGCGCACCCCAGCTCCCACTACACGTGCGTACACCAATATCCCAAAGCTGTAGTGCTAAGGTTTAGTACATAGCAGAAAGAAAAGAAAAAATAATAACTAGAAATAAGTTTAAAATTAAACAGGATAAAAGCATTATGTAAATGTATATATGGGCAATTTACAGTATATGTTGGTGTATTTGAGTATAGGAGTGGCCCACGTGACCAGCAGCACTATACAGACTGGTGGCAGCAGCGCCTTCACCCACCACTCACATAAATGTCACTGTGTACCCTGTGCACAGACTGCTATGTAGCCTATCCTATTCATGTGACCGCAGGCCCAAAGCTCCTCTCCCCCCACCCCTTACCAGCCACACACATGGTGCCACACCTATCTCACCAATGTCACTGTGCCCTGTGCACAGACTGCTATGTAGCCTATCCTATTCATGTGACCGCAGGCCCAAAGCACCTCTCCCCCCCACCCCTTACCAGCCGCACACATGGTGCCACACCTATCTCACCAATGTCACTGTGTGCCGTGTGCAGAGACTGCTATGTAGCCTATCCTATTCATGTGACCGCGGGGCCCAAAGCCCCTCTCCCCCCACCCCTTACCAGCCACACACATGGTGCCACACCTATATCACCAATGTCACTGTGTGCCCTGTGTACAGACTGTTATGTAGTCTATCCTATTCATGTGACCGCAGGCCCAAAGCTCCTCTCCCCCCACCCCTTACCAGCCACACACATGGTGCCACACCTATCTCACCAATGTCACTGTGCCCTGTGCACAGACTGCTATGTAGCCTATCCTATTCATGTGACCGCAGGCCCAAAGCACCTCTCCCCCCCACCCCTTACCAGCCACACACATGGTGCCACACCTATCTCACCAATGTCACTGTGTGCCGTGTGCAGAGACTGCTATGTAGCCTATCCTATTCATGTGACCGCGGGGCCCAAAGCCCCTCTCCCCCCACCCCTTACCAGCCACACACATGGTGCCACACCTATATCACCAATGTCACTGTGTGCCCTGTGCACAGACTGCTATGTAGCCTATCCTATTCATGTGACCACAGGCACAAAGCACCTCACCCCCCACCCCTTACCAGCCACACACATGGTGCCACACCTATCTCACCAATGTCACTGTGTGCCCTGTGCACAGACTGCTATGTAGCCTATCATATTCATGTGACCGCAGGCCCAAAGCTCCTCTCCCCCCACCCTTTACCAGCCACACACATGGTGCCACACCTATCTCACCAATGTCACTGTGTGCCCTGTGCACAGACTGCTATGTAGCCTATCCTATTCATGTGACCGTGGGCCCAAAGCACCTCTCCCCCGACCCCTTACCAGCCACACACATGGTGCCACACCTATCTCACCAATGTCACTGTGTGACCCTGTGCACAGACTGCTATGTAGCCTATCCTATTCATGTGACCGTGGGCCCAAAGCACCTCTCCCCCGACCCCTTAACAGCCACACACATGGTGCCACACATATCTCACCAATGTCACTGTGTGCCCTGTGCACAGACTGCTATGTAGCCTATCCTATTCATGTGACCGTGGGCCCAAAGCCCCTCTCCCCCCATCCCTTACCAGCCACACACATGGTGCCACACCTATCTCACCAATGTCACTGTGTGCCCTGTGCACAGACTGCTATGTAGCCTATCCTATTCATGTGACCGCAGGCCCAAAGCACCTCTCCCCCCACCACGTATGCAGTCATACAGTAGATAAAGACTCCAGACCTAGAACCTGTGTTTCCAAAGCACAAAGTGTTATTCAAGTAAAAGTACAGTCAGTTACACGCTAGTTATAAGTACAATTTTAGCACAAAGGAATTATACAGACCCAAGAACAGTTATACATACGCAGCGCTCTGGACCAGATGTAGGCATCAGCAAGAAACCCCCGTCTATCAGCATTCAGCACGAAGACTAGAAACCCAGGGTCAGAGCACACATATTTATACCCCCCAGAAATAGACTACACAATAGAGAAGTTTGTTGCTAATACCATTGGTCCTAAAGGAGAGGGAATATGTTACAAGGCATCTAACAGGTTGGTTCAAATAGACACAGTCCAGTCTAACACCTGGTGGTCTCTGGTTTCCTGCCTCATGCAAATCCTAACAGTTGTTCATATAATGTACATTTTGTGCTTGAAGTCTCTGCGGTCCATAGGTTGAGAATGCATGTTGCGATCTCTACATCGATGTTACCGGAATACTGTTGAGAGAGTACGCATCAGAACAATACCAAACATGGCTTACTTATCACGTATAAAACCTTAGTTACAAAATAATCTTTATTTCATAGCAATGATAATAAATGTGCATACTTGAATCTTATACCTTAAAGCTTATGGAACCTTGTATGTGAATATGAAATGTGTGAGTATGTGGGGTTTGATGTAAAGACGCTAGTTAACTTGGGGCAGATGCGTGTGCATGAAGCTAATATTCTGCGTTTTCATACAGGATCTTATGCATTCGCTAATATGCGACTAGTTAACTAAGCAATTGTGCATGGGGCCACAGCTATCTCTTGCATTAATGATTGTCAGTAAAAAAATAAGTATCTTAAGTAAATTAAGAATCGAGATGAAACAAAATGCAGATTATTTCTAGGATGCCGTGTTCATGAAAATCAGTTCAGTAGTTTTTGCGCCAACTTGGAAGAAACAGAAAGACACAACGTTCTTATATATTAGTATAGATATATATATAAATACACCCACACCTACACACACAAATATACATACACAATTGTCAATATGCAAAGATTTATTTTAATTAACACTTTTGTACTTTTTCATGAGATAATGTTAATTATGAATATTTGAAGCACATCATCAAATATTTTCTGTACGGTACCATATCTTGTAAACAATTATCCTAATTTCTTTAATATTATATTTTTACTCCAATATATCTCACTTTACCAATTTATGTAAAAAAATATAGAAATGCCAAAATACTGAATATGAAAGCTACTATACGTTATTAGTTACAAATAGCAGAGAATGGATTCATTGTGTATGGTTAAAGCTCCATCTAGTGTACTGAGCGGTATTGTGTCCCACTAAGAAAAAGGCAATTTTCTAAGTACCACAGAAATGACAGAAAGGAAACATACAGTGTATATATATATTATATATATATATATATATATAATACCACTCAAGCTTCCTGATTTTGGTCACGCTTTATGGGCACTATCCCACCAATGGCTGCAGTGTCCCGTGGTGTTGAGCCTGCGTACAGCGTCTATTAACTGGAGAGAGGGGCTGGGGACATTCCCACACCATAATACAAACTGAGAGTGTAGCTTGTGGGAGGGCATTCGTTGGCATGAGACCATGTCCCCTTTTTTGGCAGTGCACCTCTGAAGTACGTCTGGGAACCTATTTTACTTCCTGAAAGTTGGGAGGTATGAAATCAGATCTTATAGAAATGTCCTAACATGTCCCCTTCCACCAGGTACACAATGTTCTGCTCCTGGGCTTCCCACTTACACACCTTCCAACATGACCCCTTCCACCAGGTACACAGTGCTCTGCTCCTGGGCTTCCCGTTTACACACCCTCCAACATGTCCCCTCCCACTAGGTACACAGTGCTCTGCTCCTGGGCTTCCCACTAACACACCCTCCTACATGCCCCCGCTTCCCACTTACACACCCTCCTACATGTCCCCTCTCACCAGGTACACAGTGCTCTGCTCCTGGGCTTCACACTTACACACCCTCCAACATGTATCCTCCCACTAGGTACACAACGCTCTGCTCCTGGACTTCCCACTTACACACCCCCCAACATGACCCCTCCCACCTTGTACACACTGCTCTGCTCCTGGGCTTCCCACTTACACACCCTCCTACATGTCACCTCCCACTAGGTACACAGTGCTCTGCTCCTGGGCTTCCCCCTTACATACCCTCCAACATGTCCCCTTCCACTAGGTACACAGTGCTCTGCTCCTGGGCTTCCCCCTTACACACCCTCCAACATGTATCCTCCCACTAGGTACACAGTGCTCTACTCCTGGGCTTCCCCCTTACACAGACTCCAACATGTCCCCTTCCACTAGGTACACAGTGCTCTGCTCCTGGGCTTCCCACTTACACACCCTCCTACATGTCCCCTTCCACCAGGTACACAGTGCTCTGCTCCTGGGTTTCCCCCTTACACACCCTCCTACATGTCCCCTCCCCCTAGGTACACAATGCTCTGCTCCTGGGCTTCCCACACACACCCTCCTACATGTCCCCTCCCCCTAGTTACACAGTGCTCTACTCCTGGGCTTCCCACTTACACACCCTCCTACATGTCCCCTCCCACCAGGTACACAATACTCTGCTCCTGGGCTTCCCACTAACACACCCTCCAACATGTCCCCTCCCCCTAGGTACACAATGCGCTGCACCTGGGCTTCCCACTTACACACCTTCCAACATGACCCCTTCCACCAGGTACACAGTGCTCTGCTCCTGGGCTTCCCGTTTACACACCCTCCAACATGTCCCCTCCCACTAGGTACACAGTGCTCTGCTCCTGGGCTTCCCACTAACACACCCTCCTACATGCCCCCGCTTCCCACTTACACACCCTCCTACATGTCCCCTCTCACCAGGTACACAGTGCTCTGCTCCTGGGCTTCACACTTACACACCCTCCAACATGTATCCTCCCACTAGGTATACAACGCTCTGCTCCTGGACTTCCCACTTACACACCCTCCAACATGACCCCTTCCACCAGGTACACACTGCTCTGCTCCTGGGCTTCCCACTTACACACCCTCCTACATGTCACCTCCCCCTAGGTACACAGTGCTCTGCTCCTGGGCTTCCCCCTTACACCCCAACATGTCCCCTTCCACTAGGTACACAGTGCTCTGCTCCTGGGCTTCCCCCTTACACACCCTCCAACATGTATCCTCCCACTAGGTACACAATGCTCTACTCCTGGGCTTCCCCCTTACACACCCTCCAACATGTCCCTTTCCACTAGGTACACAGTGCTCTGCTCCTGGGCTTCCCCCTTACACACCCTCCAACATGTCCCTTTCCACCAGGTACACAGTGCTCTGCTCCTGGGCTTCCCCCATACATACCCTCCAACATGTCCCCTCCCACTAGGTACACAATGCTCTGCTCCTGGGCTTCCCCCTTACACACCCTCCTACATGTCCCCTCCCACTAGGTACACAGTGCTCTGCTCCTGGGCTTCCCACTTACACACCCTCCAACATGTCCCCTCCCCCTAGGTACACAGTGCTCTGCTCCTGGGCTTCCCACTAACACACCCTCCTACATGTCCCCTTCCACCAGGTACACAGTGCTCTGCTCCTGGGCTTCCCACTTACACACCCTCCTACATGCCCCCGCTTCCCACTTACACACCCTCCTACATGTCCCCTCTCACCAGGTACACAGTGCTCTGCTCCTGGGCTTCACACTTACACACCCTCCAACATGTATCCTCCCACTAGGTACACAACGCTCTGCTCCTGGACTTCCCACTTACACACCCTCCAACATGACCCCTCCCACCTTGTACACACTGCTCTGCTCCTGGGCTTCCCACTTACACACCCTCCTACATGTCACCTCCCACTAGGTACACAGTGCTCTGCTCCTGGGCTTCCCCCTTACATACCCTCCAACATGTCCCCTTCCACTAGGTACACAGTGCTCTGCTCCTGGGCTTCCCCCTTACACACCCTCCAACATGTATCCTCCCACTAGGTACACAGTGCTCTACTCCTGGGCTTCCCCCTTACACAGACTCCAACATGTCCCCTTCCACCAGGTACACAGTGCTCTGCTCTTGGGTTTCCCCCTTACACACCCTCCTACATGTCCCCTCCCCCTAGGTACACAATGCTCTGCTCCTGGGCTTCCCACACACACCCTCCTACATGTCCCCTCCCCCTAGTTACACAGTGCTCTACTTCTGGGCTTCCCACTTACACACCCTCCTACATGTCCCCTCCCACCAGGTACACAATACTCTGCTCCTGGGCTTCCCACTAACACACCCTCCAACATGTCACCTCCCCCTAGGTACACAATGCGCTGCTCCTGGGCTTCCCACTTACACACCTTCCAACATGACCCCTTCCACCAGGTACACAGTGCTCTGCTCCTGGGCTTCCCGTTTACACACCCTCCAACATGTCCCCTCCCACTAGGTACACAGTGCTCTGCTCCTGGGCTTCCCACTAACACACCCTCCTACATGCCCCCGCTTCCCACTTACACACCCTCCTACATGTCCCCTCTCACCAGGTACACAGTGCTCTGCTCCTGGGCTTCACACTTACACACCCTCCAATATGTATCCTCCCACTAGGTACACAACGCTCTGCTCCAGGACTTCCCATTTACACACCCTCCAACATGACCCCTTCCACCAGGTACACACTGCTCTGCTCCTGGGCTTCCCACTTACACACCCTCCTACATGTCACCTCCCCCTAGGTACACAGTGCTCTGCTCCTGGGCTTCCCCCTTACATACCCTCCAACATGTCCCCTTCCACTAGGTACACAGTGCTCTGCTCCTGGGCTTCCCCCTTACACACCCTCCAACATGTATCCTCCCACTAGGTACACAATGCTCTGCTCCTGGGCTTCCCACTAACACACCCTCCTACATGTCCCCTTCCACCAGGTACACAGTGCTCTGCTCCTGGGCTTCCCACTTACACACCCTCCTACATGTCCCCTCCCACCAGGTACACAATGCTCTGCTCCTGGGCTTCCCACTTACACACCCTCCTACATGTCCCCTCCCCCTAGGTACACAATGCTCTGCTCCTGGGCTTCCCACACACACCCTCCTACATGTCCCCTCCCCCTAGGTACACAGTGCTCTACTCCTGGGCTTCCCACTTACACACCCTCCTACATGTCCCCTCCCACCAGGTACACAATACTCTGCTCCTGGGCTTCCCACTAACACACCCTCCAACATGTCCCCTCCCCCTAGGTACACAATGCGCTGCTCCTGGGCTTCCCACTTACACACCTTCCAACATGACCCCTTCCACCAGGTACACAGTGCTCTGCTCCTGGGCTTCCCGTTTACACACCCTCCAACATGTCCCCTCCCACTAGGTACACAGTGCTCTGCTCCTGGGCTTCCCACTAACACACCCTCCTACATGCCCCCGCTTCCCACTTACACACCCTCCTACATGTCCCCTCTCACCATGTACACAGTGCTCTGCTCCTGGGCTTCACACTTACACACCCTCCAACATGTATCCTCCCACTAGGTACACAACGCTCTGCTCCTGGACTTCCCACTTACACACCCTCCAACATGACCCCTTCCACCAGGTACACACTGCTCTGCTCCTGGGCTTCCCACTTACACACCCTCCTACATGTCACCTCCCCCTAGGTACACAGTGCTCTGCTCCTGGCTTCCCCCTTACATACCCTCCAACATGTCCCCTCCCACCAGGTACACAATGCTCTGCTCCTGGGCTTCCCACTTACACACCTTCCAACATGACCCCTTCCACCAGGTACACAGTGCTCTGCTCCTGGGCTTCCCGTTTACACACCCTCCAACATGTCCCCTCCCACTAGGTACACAGTGCTCTGCTCCTGGGCTTCCCACTAACACACCCTCCTACATGCCCCCGCTTCCCACTTACACACCCTCCTACATGTCCCCTCTCACCATGTACACAGTGCTCTGCTCCTGGGCTTCACACTTACACACCCTCCAACATGTATCCTCCCACTAGGTACACAACGCTCTGCTCCTGGACTTCCCACTTACACACCCTCCAACATGACCCCTTCCACCAGGTACACACTGCTCTGCTCCTGGGCTTCCCACTTACACACCCTCCTACATGTCACCTCCCCCTAGGTACACAGTGCTCTGCTCCTGGCTTCCCCCTTACATACCCTCCTACATGTCCCCTCCCACCAGGTACACAATGCTCTGCTCCTGGGCTTCCCACTTACACACCCTCCTACATGTCCCCTCCCCCTAGGTACACAATGCTCTGCTCCTGGGCTTCCCACACACACCCTCCTACATGTCCCCTCCCCCTAGGTACACAGTGCTCTACTCCTGGGCTTCCCACTTACACACCCTCCTACATGTCCCCTCCCACCAGGTACACAATACTCTGCTCCTGGGCTTCCCACTAACACACCCTCCAACATGTCCCCTCCCCCTAGGTACACAATGCGCTGCTCCTGGGCTTCCCACTTACACACCTTCCAACATGACCCCTTCCACCAGGTACACAGTGCTCTGCTCCTGGGCTTCCCGTTTACACACCCTCCAACATGTCCCCTCCCACTAGGTACACAGTGCTCTGCTCCTGGGCTTCCCACTAACACACCCTCCTACATGCCCCCGCTTCCCACTTACACACCCTCCTACATGTCCCCTCTCACCATGTACACAGTGCTCTGCTCCTGGGCTTCACACTTACACACCCTCCAACATGTATCCTCCCACTAGGTACACAACGCTCTGCTCCTGGACTTCCCACTTACACACCCTCCAACATGACCCCTTCCACCAGGTACACACTGCTCTGCTCCTGGGCTTCCCACTTACACACCCTCCTACATGTCACCTCCCCCTAGGTACACAGTGCTCTGCTCCTGGCTTCCCCCTTACATACCCTCCAACATGTCCCCTTCCACTAGGTACACAGTGCTCTGCTCCTGGGCTTCCCCCTTACACACCCTCCAACATGTATCCTCCCACTAGGTACACAATGCTATACTCCTGGGCTTCCCCCTTACACACCCTCCTACATGTCCCCTCCCACTAGGTACACAGTGCTCTGCTCCTGGGCTTCCCACTTACACACCCTCCAACATGCCCCCCCCCTAGGTACACAGTGCTCTGCTCCTGGGCTTCCCACTAACACACCCTCCTACATGTCCCCTTCCACCAGGTACATAGTGCTCTACTCTGGGGCTTCCCACTTACACACCCTCCTACATGTCCCCTTCCACCAGGTACACAGTGCTCTGCTCCTGGGCTTCCCCCTTACACACCTTCCTACATGTCCCCTCCCCCTAGGTACACAGTGCTCTGCTCCAGGGCTTCCCACTTACACACCCTCCTACATGTCCCCTCCCACCAGGTACACAATACCCTGCTCCTGGGCTTCCCACTAACACACCCTCCAATATGTCCCCTCCCCCTAGGTACACAATGCTCTGCTCCTGGGCTTCCCACTTACACACCCTCCTACATGTCCCCTCCCCCTAGGTACACAATGCTCTGCTCCTGGGCTTCCCACTAACACACCCTCCATCATGACCCCTCCCACCAGGTACACAGTGTTCTGCTCCTGGGCTTCCCACTTACACACCCTCCTACATGTCCCCTCCCCCTAGGTACACAATGCTCTGCTCCTGGGCTTCTCACTTACACACCCTCCAACATGTCCCCTCCCCCTAGGTACACAATGCTCTGCTCCTGGGCTACCCACTAACACACCCTCCAACATGACCCCTCCCACCAGGTACACAATGCTCTGCTCCTGGGCTTCCCACACACACCCTCCTACATGTCCCCTCCCCCTAGGTACACAGTGCTCTGCTCCTGGGCTTCCAACTTACACACCCTCCTACATGCCCCCTTCCACCAGGTACACAGTGCTCTGCTCCTGGGCTTCCCACTTACACACCCTCCTACATGTCCCCTCCCACCAGGTACACAATGCTCTGCTCCTGGGCTTCCCACTAACACACCCTCCAACATGTCCCCTCCCCCTAGGTACACAATGCTCTGCTCCTGGGCTTCCTACTTACACACCCTCCTACATGTCCCCTCCCCCTAGGTACACAATGCTCTGCTCCTGGGCTTCCCACTAACACACCCTCCAACATGACCCCTCCCACCAGGAACACAGTGCTCTGCTCCTGGGCTTCCCACTTACACACCCTCCTACATGTCCCCTCCCCCTAGGTACACAATGCTCTGCTCCTGGGCTTCTCACTTACACACCATCCAACATGTCCCCTCCCCCTAGGTACACAATGCTCTGCTCCTGGGCTTCCCACTTACACACCCTCCTACATGTCCCCTCCCCCTAGGTACACAGTGCTCTGCTGCTCCTGGGCTTCCCACTTACACACCCTCCTACATGTCCCCTTCCACCAGGTACACAGTGCTCTGCTCCTGGGCTTCCCACTTACACACCCTCCAACATGTCCCCTCCCACCAGGTACACAGTGCTCTGCTCCTGGGCTTCCCCCTTATACACCCTCCTACATGTCCCCTTCCACCAGGTACATAGTGCTCTGCTCCTGGGCTTCCCCCTTACACACCCTCCAACATGTCCCCTCCCCTAGGTACACAATGCTCTGCTCCTGGGCTTCCCACTTACACACCCTCCTACATGTCCCCTCCCCCTAGGTACACAATGCTCTGCTCCTGAGCTTCCCACTAACACACCCTCCAACATGACCCCTCCCACCAGGTACACAGTGCTCTCCTCCTGGGCTTCCCACTTACACACCCTCCTACATGTCCCCTCCCCCTAGGTACACAATGCTCTGCTCTGAACTTTTTAACACAATTGACTACATTCATAAATTAAGAAGTAAGTACAGGAGCAATGTATTTTGTACCTGGTATATTGGCCCATGTTGAAGGGTGTGTAGAAAAGTGATGGACACTAAGTAAATAAAGCGTAACAGTGCTGTTGATATTTCCGTTATATAATAAAGCGGCTGCAAACACTTCCCTAAACACAACAGATACATTGTATGACAGGCTCATCGTATGACAGGCACATCGTATGACAGGCACATCGTATGACAGGTACATCGTATGACAGGTACATCGTATGACAGGCACATCGTATGACAGACACATCGTATGACAAGCACGTCATACGACGTGCACGTCGTATGGCAGGCACGTAGTATGGCAGGCACGTCGTATGACAGGCTCGTCGTATGGCAGGCACGTCGTATGGCAGGCACGTCATATGGCAGGCACGTCGTATGACAGGCACGTCGTATGGCAGGCACGTCGTATGGCAGGCACGTCGTATGGCAGGCACGTCGTATGACAGGCACGTCGTATCACAGGCACGTCGTGTCACAGGCACGTCGTGTCACAGGCACGTCGTATGACAGGCACGTCGTATGGCAGGTACGTCGTATGACAGGCACGTCGTATGACAGGCACATCGTATGACAGGCACGTCGTATGGCAGGCACGTCGTATGACAGGCACGTCGTATGACAGGCACGTCGTATGATAGGTATGACAGGCACATCGTATGACAGGTACATCGTATGATAGGTACATCGTATGACAGGCACATCGTATGACAGGTACATCGTATGACAGGTACATCGTATGACAGGCACATCGTATGACAGGTACATCGTATGACAGGTACATCGTATGATAGGTACATCGTATGATAGGTACATCGTATGACAGGTACATCGTATGATAGGTACATCGTATGACTGCTCCCCGTTACAACTCTCCGACTAAAACCTCAGAACTGGGTCTGATTCATCACGGAACTCAACTGCAACAGTGTATGCAGATCGGTTGATGTTGCGTACTGCGCATGTGTAATCCCCGCCGTGCCCGTGCGTGAGTTAACATTGCGATTGCACTGCGATCACCTACGCATATAGGAATCCATCGCAGAGTGAGTGACAGGCTGTGAGTGTTTGGGGGTGGTGACGGGGGAGTGGTCGAAGAAACGCAGACGTGCCTGTCTGTATGAACGCCGTTTCCTGGGCGTGTATAAATTAGCCACTGCGACGGCATATGCAGCTTGTGTACTCGTGAGACGAGGTTACTAATTGGTCAGACCTGTTGTAATTGTGCATAAGGGGTTGATGTTACTCGATGTTCCCAGTGAATACGCAGTACTGGAAAATATTAGACATTGGCATATTTTCGCAGCGGGTAACTCAAGAGCTAAGCGACTTCTGCTGATTTATTCACTGATATCCTGCACATTTCTTATATTATTATCAAATGTCCTAAATATCAACGCTTTGAATGACATTAAGCTGAAGGTCTGTGTACTGGAAGGACAGCTAAATACATACAACCGTACTCTCCTATAGAGAAACCTCTTATATACCTCTTATAGTGCCTCTTATAGTGCCTCTTATAGTGCCTCGCCATCTTTCCCAATGAGGCCACTGCCCCGAGATATATACAAAGCATGGAGACAAACCAGAGATTTACGGGTCTATTTACTAAGCCATAGTTATCACTTATTTTCTAGTATTTTCTACAAAAGCAGATGAAAATCAACACTTTCACCTGCTTTTGTATAAATTAAGTTTTTGGGCCATTTATCAAAAACTTACATACAGATAGACTGTACACGGATTTTAATACGCATGCGCGAACCAGTCAGTGCTGCCGAAAATCGTGTGCTCGTTAAATAGCGAATGCCTGCTATTTTGAGTGACAGAATGAGGCGTATGTGGGTGGTAACAGGGGAAGGTGCTTGAAAACGGGGAGTGGAGATCAGAACGCAGGCGTGCTTAAAGGTCAAAACGGGCGTTTTAAGGGTGTGCATAATTAACAAAGCAGCGTCATTGACCACGTCACTGGGTTATTTTATAGCCAGAACTGCTCACATGATTGTGGTAGGAAAAACCAACCACAAGAATAGCGAGCAGTTCAG
Source organism: Taudactylus pleione (assembly GCA_031769625.1). NCBI lineage: Eukaryota > Metazoa > Chordata > Amphibia > Anura > Myobatrachidae > Taudactylus > Taudactylus pleione. The sequence goes on along the minus strand of JAUIMM010001314.1, from coordinate 174,229 downwards.
ACGCCTTTCGATGTACTCAATTAATCTAATAAATAGCGGACATGACGTATGATGCGAGCAGCCAGGGGGCGTTTTTTTTCAAAATTACGTTCGCATGTTTTGTTCGCTCGTTCAGACATAGAGGCGTGAACAGACTGCAAAGAGCGAACGGTTCATTTAAATAGCCAGCCCCTTTTTCTGAACGAGCGACCGCAAATAGCGTCCGGCTCTGAATCAGGCCCACACTGAGAAGCAATTAAGTTGAAATAAAGGACATCAATGTAATTATTCTCCTTTACATGTAATTGGGGCTTTTTAAAGCAGCTGATTCATACTAACCTACTTTTGAAAAAGCATTTCAGGGAGATTTTTGAAGCAGCACCTATGATTGCGGCGGTAAAGTGGGCGTGTCCTGCTACATCTGAGAGGCGTGTCATAAAAATTACTTATATCCGAATGTAAACGATCTCCACAGCAGTTACTAAAATCTACTTGTTGATGAAAACACAATAATACTTTTCAGAAAATACATGTAGCCATAGGGATCATTGTGCCTTATACCCAAAGTATGTAGCCATGGGGATCATTGTGCCTTATACCAATGCAGGGAAATTATACTAATGATCCAATTTGAATGTATATAGTGCTCTGTTTTTTTTAATATAACAGTTATACCCCTTTTACACCAGAGCAAAAACCTGGGTTTTTGCTGGGTTTACCCGGGTCGCAGCTCAGTGTAAAAGGGTCCCTGAAAAATAACCTGGGTCAAGTGACCCTGCAATCCAACCCAGGTAGCTACCAGGGTTGGACCCAGGATGGACCCAGGTAATGGTGCAGTGTAAACGGTGCAACCCAGGTTATCTGATCTGGATCATGCCTAAAATGAGCGGATTGGTGGTTGTGGAGCATTCACCTCCCACTTTTTATGACCTCACAGGTTTAGCAGGGCAGACCTGAGTTCAGTGTGAACAGGGCTGACCTGGGAGTAACCCAGATCAAAGGTGCAGTGTAAATGGGTCTGACCTGGGTCTGACCAGGGTTGGAACCATGTCCAAAAACCCAGGTCGGACCTGGGTTTTTGGTGGAAAAGAGGTACAACATAATGAAAGTAAGGTAAAATCAGGGAGATTGCTACACTCTTCAGGGAGACAGGGAGATTGCTACTATTTCAGGGAGTCTCCCTGACAATGAGGGAGAGTTGGCCAGTATGAGCTGATTGCAATCATGGTTGTGGATAATAGTATCCCAACCATGCACGTGCCCCTTTACAGCCACAGGCTACAAGTGTAGTTTTTTATTTTAAAACTTTACAGAACATGAGGATTGCATGTTGTGGGGACAACACTTTTATAATGGAGTAAGGTCTGACACCAGACAGTTAATTAACATGATTATACAGAGGTACAGCATAGAATCTTGGGGCGGAAGCCAGTACTGTAATGCTACTGTTTTCTGTTTTGACCTGGATTCACTAATGTTGGACAAACAGCATCCCGACAGGGCTAGCAACCAACACTATGGGCTCTATTTATTAACATTATTTTGACTAAAATAAAGTGATAAAGGCTGTTTTGTTTATTCACATTATTTTAGTATCACCTATAGTTATTACAGGGCAATTGGCGTAGAATTCGTAAAATTCTACTCCAACCCACTAAGTATCACTTATTTTTAGTAAAGCAGATCGCATTTCCCATAATTGTAATTAGGGATGAGCGGGTTCGGATTTCTGAAATCCGAGCCCCCCTGAGCCCCCCCAATCCAAGTCGTATACGAGTCAGTCTCGACTTTTCCGCCTGACTCGGATCTGAAATCGAGGCAAAACGTCATCATCCCGCCTTCCGGATCTTGCGGGTTTTGGATTCTATAAAAGATCCCCGCGTCGGCGCCATTTCTCACTCTGGCTGTGGACAGTGAAGAGGGAGGGTGGGAGCTAGGGCTGGCTGGGCTGTGTTGTGCTGCTGTTGTCCATAGGGGCTGGCTGGGCTGTGTTGTGCTGCTGTTGTCCATAGGGGCTGGCTGGGCTGTGTTGTGCTGCTGTTGTCCATAGGGGCTGGCTGGGCTGTGTTGTGCTGCTGTTGTCCATAGGGGCTGGCTGGGCTGTGTTGTGCTGCTGTCCTAGGGGCTGGCTGGGCTGTGTTGTGCAGTGTCCCATAAAGGCTGTAGTCATAGAGGGGTGCTGTAGTGTTGTCCAGGGGATGATCTGTGCATCAGGGGTGCTCCCCCAAAGTGCACTCCAAAAAAATTTTTATTTTTTTTTCTGTTTGTGAATTGTGTGCGCAGTAGCCGCACGTGCATCAACAAAGTAACGCCAAGCGTGCGTCTGTGTCATAAGTAAAGGGCTGGTTGGCTGGCTTGACCGTTAAAGGGTGCTGTAACCCCCAAAGTGCACTCCAAACATAAAAAAAAAATGTTTTTTGTGTGTTTGTGAATTGTGTGCACAGTAGCCGCACGTGCATCAACAAAGTAGTGCCAAGCGTGCGCCTGTGTCATAAGTAAATGGCCGGCTGGCTTGACCGTTAAAGGGTGGTGTAACCCCCAAAGTGCACTCCAAAAAAAATAAAAAAATATTTTCTGTGTTTGTGAATTGTGTGCACTGTGGCTGCACGTGCATCAACAAAGGAGCAGCGCCAAGCGTGCGCCTGTGTCCCATAAGTAAAGGGCTGGCTGGCTTGTCCGTTAAAGGGTGGTGTAACCCCCAAAGTGCACTCCAAAAAAAATAAAATATATTTTCTGTGTTTGTGAATTGTGTGCACTGTGGCTGCACGTGCATCAACAAAGGAGCAGCGCCAAGCGTGCGCCTGTGTCCCATAAGTAAAGGGCCGGCTGGCTCATCTCTTAAAGGGTGCTGTAACCCCCAAAGTGCACTCCAACAAAAATAAAAAATTCTTCTTTTCTGTGTTTGTGAATTGTGTGCACTGTACGTGCATCCTCAAAGCAGCAGCGCCAAGTGTCCGTCTGTCCGTTAAAGGGTGGTGTAACCCCCAAAGTGCACTCCACAAAAATAAAACATTTTCTTCTGGAGAACATCACCGGAGGCCGGGATCATGCAGGTAAGTGTAATTAAGGGAGGGGCGGGGGGGCGTCGTGGGGGGTCCGCGATCACGGGGGGCAGGGCTTAGCGCCGGGGAGGTAGCAGCAGCAACCGGTCGGCGCATGCACAGGCAATTAGTCACGGTATTTTTTGCGAACATACTGTGATAAGGCTCCGAAGGGGATTCGCAGGGACAGAGCTTTATTGCAAGCTCTGTCCCTGCAGGGGATTTGTAGTAAATCCCTGTAATATTGCCTGAATTCGCAATGCAATAATATCACACTACAATCTGCATTCAATATGCGGATTGTAGTAAATAGAGCCCTTATTGTTCTGTATGCTAACCCTCCCCCTCTCCCTTCCCTAACCCTCCTTCTTTGGTGCCTGAACCTAACCTCCCCCTCCCCGCACAATAAACCTAGCCCTCCCCCCTAAGTGCCTAATGCAAACCCTCCCCCTAGTGCCTAACCCCGCACCCTAACCCTCCCCCCCACCCCATTACTTACCTTCGCTATCCCGGCGGTCAGGATGTCGGTGCCGGGATTGTGATAGGTGCCGGCATCGCGGCCACCAGGACACTGACTGTCGCCAAATGTGCAGCACATAACAATAATTACAATTACAGCCTCACACTGGAAATACTACAAATAATTATTTGCCGGAAGAAGAAATAACAAATACTATTACAAAACAGCTAATTCCTCTAAGCGCACACTGCTGGAAAATGCTACATTTGTTAAAGCGTCATTCCGGCGGCTTCACAAGCGTGCGGAAAGTGTGATTATTATGTTAGCAGCAAACTGCAGCCCTTGTCATCTCCTGACATGCAGCCAGCAGCCGCCGCGCAGGATGGATTTGTAAATAACGCCTGACACAGACAGACACGTCAAGGTGCCTCGAGAAGAATAAAATAGTGTATTAACTTCATAATTAGGAGCGTTTGCTGGAAACAATAAAGTGTTGCACATAGCAGTTTTATTTCTAAAGCCTCTGTCACTGTAATTAGCTCCTCTGACACTGATGGAATCTCTCTAACATCAGGGAGCTGTGAGTTCTAATATTTTGGCCTATTGGAGGTTTTGTCACCTTTAACTATTTAATATCAGATTTGTTGGCCCTCAATAGATTTACTAAGCTGAGTATAATGTACGTAAAATCGTAATTTATTGAAATACAGCCCAATTTGCTGCAACAGAGCAGGATAAGAGCTCAGAATTGCCAGCGTAATTCCTGCAGACTGGATGGTCCACATAAACCTGGTCATACAGGATTACACACAACGCAGGCACGGCCGCACTGTACTTACTAAAGAACATTACTCTACATAAACAGTATTCACACACATCCACCAGTCCAAAATAATTGTCATTTAATATAACAATGATCTGATTAATAAATGGATGTAAGTAACAACAAATCATAATTTCCTTGAAGTCAGGTGTAATCTAAATAAAATCATTAACTACAGTGACTTATAAGAACGATCACAGCAGCAAGGTAATAAGGAGCCCATGTCCATGATCCATACACAGCATGCTTGCCAACTTCTCTGATTGGCGGGGAGACTCCCTGAAATAGCAGCAATCTCCCTGTCTCCCTTAAGAGTCTACCAATCTCCCTGATTGCACCTTACCCCCATTTATGTAGCAGTTATATATATAAAAAACAGAGATATATACATTGAAATTGAATCATTAGTATAATTTCCTCTCATTGGGTATAAGGCACAATGATCCCTATGGCTACATGTATTGTCTGTACAGTATCAGTGTGATTTCATCAACACATAGATCTTACTAACTGCTTTGGGGCTCATTTACATTTGGATGTAAGTCAGGTTTATGACACGCCTCTCAGATGTAGCAGTACACGCCTATCACATGTATGACACGCCTCTCAGATGTAGCAGTACAAGCCTATCACATGTATGACACACCTCTCAGATGTAGCAGTACATGCCTAACACATGTATGACATGCCTCTCAGATGTAGCAGTACACACCTCGCACATGTATGACACGCCTCTCAGATGTAGCAGTACACACCTATCACATGTATGACATACCTCTCGGATGTAGCAGTACACGCCTATCACATGTATGACATACCTCTCGGATGTAGCAGTACATGCCTATCACATGTATGACATGCCTCTCAGATGTAGCAGTACACACCTATCACATGTATGACACACCTCCCAGATGTAGCAGTACATGCCTATCACATGTATGACACGCCTCTCAGATGTAGCAGTACACACCTATCACATGTATGACACGCCTCTCAGATGTAGCAGTACACGCCTATCACATGTATGACACACATCTCAGATGTACCAGGACATGCCTATCACATGTATGACACACCTCTCAGATGTAGCAGGACACACCTATCACATGTATAACACGCCTCTCAGATGTAGCAGTACACGCCTATCACATGTATGATATGCCTCTCAGATGTAGCAGTACACGCCTATCACATGTATGGCATGCCTCTCAGATGTACCAGGACATGCCTATCACATGTATGACACACCTCTCAGATGTAGCAGGACACACCTATCACATATATGACACGCCTCTCAGATGTAGCAGTACACGCCTATCACATGTATGACATGCCTCTCAGATGTAGCAGTACATGCCTATCACATGTATGGCATGCCTCTCAGATGTAGCAGTACACGCCTATCACATGTATGACACGCCTCTCAGATGTAGCAGTACACGCCTATCACATGTATGACACGCCTCTCAGATGTAGCAGTACACGCCCACTTTACCATCGCGCTCATAGGTGCTGCTTTCACACTCTCCCTGAAATGCTTTTTCTAATGTAGGCCAGTATGGTGTATATAGCTGGTGTGAGCCCTACTGATGTCAGTAAGTTACGCAGCAGAATGATGATCCCTCCGTTTAGGGATATACTTATTCCAAGGTTTTATTTAAATATGAAGAATCCGCATTCAGTTGTTTATTAGCTGGTCCTCTGCATTATTTCTGCTCCAAAGCTGAGCGTACACAAATACGGGCATTGCTGAATTGTACGCAACTCAATCGCATCTCCACTTGCAACTGAAAAGGCGAATCGGTAATAGCGCCATAGCACCTAGGCAAAGCTTAGCGAGTATGTGCCGATAGAATTGTGGTCTCTGTAGAGCTGTGCGTGCAGTAAATACGTCCGTTTCCAGATGTATATCTTACACCAACGATAGGGCAGGAGGAAATGATTGCTGATAACTGGCTGTACCAAACCAAGCACCCGTACAGGGGCAAAGAGTAAAAATTAGAATAGCGCTAATAGCTGTATTATTACTGTTCTAATAAAGGAAACACTTTATTACTATTCTGATAAAAGGTGACACAGATTATTGATACAAAATTAAACGGTACATAAATTATTATCATTATTAGACTAAAGGGGGCACAGATAAGTTATCTCTGATTAATTACCTTGATTGTTAGTTAGTCAGCAATATATCATATGATTTCATAGGCAAATGCAGGGGGGGTTCCTGTTGCCTGTATTGTGTGTATGACACAATACTTGCCCCCCTCACCCACAACTCTCTGTCTCACTCCTCCGTGGCATGCCTACATTCTGTGTGTAACTGCCGGTATATCTGCTTGTGAAATGCTACATTACAGTGTCAGCAGCTGTGACGGGGGGGGGGCACCAAATTATAACTTGTCTCCGGATGTCTGGGATGAACTTACGCCACTGCACGAATCGCAGTTGCTATAATATGCTAATGTCTTTCAAAGCACGGCCGAGCATGGGGATGCCCACTGCTGCCTTCTCATAATCTCATAACCATCGGATGACGTGCAGCAGCGTAAACATCGGCGCACATCGGTCAGTCAGGGGCATGTAAGTCATGTCTGACCAGCCGCAAATGCTGCAGTTCTCCTGACACACAGAGCCCTCTCATGCTGCGAATGCAATTGCAATGGCTAAATAATGCACGCCCATGGAACCTCGTTTGAACAATCCGACATGGCTGCATTTTTCTAACCACTCCCCCATTACCTCCCCCAAACTCTGACTACCTGTCACTCACTTTAAGAGTGGTTCCACTGTACGAGCGTAATCGCAATGCAATCACTACGCGTGTGCAGGTCGGCTTTTGTGCATGCGCAATGGCAAATAATCGCTCATTCTGCATAAATACCGCCATTGTGTAAATCTTGAAATCAAACCCTGAGTTTGCAACTAGTTATGACACTCCTCTGACACTCCCATAACACGCCCCTGACACTCCTCTGACACTCCCATAACATGCTCCTGACACTCCCATAACACTCCCCTGACATTCCCATAACACGCCCCTGACACTTCCATAACACTCCCCTGACATTCCCATAACACTCCCCTGACATTCCCATAACACTCCCCTGACACTTCCATAACATGCCCCTGACACTGCCATAACACGCCCCTGACACTCCCATAACATGCCCCTGACATTCCCATAACACGCCCCTGACACTTCCATAACATGCCCCCAACACTCCCATAACATGCCCCTGACACTCCCATAACATGCCCCTGACTCTCCCATAACATGCCCCTGACACTCCCATAACACGCCCCTGACACTTCCATAACACGCCCCTGACACTCCCATAACACGCCCCTGACACTCCCATAACACGCCCCTGACACTCCCATAACACACCCCTGACACTTCCATAACATGCTCCTGACACTCCCATAACACTCCCCTGACATTCCCATAACACGCCCCTGACACTTCCATAACACTGCCCTGACATTCCCTTAACATGCCCCTGACACTCCCATAACATGCCCCTGACACTCCCATAACACTCCCCTGACATTCCCATAACATGCTCCTGACACTCCCATAACACTCCCCTGACATTCCCATAACACGCCCCTGACACTTCCATAACACTCCCCTGACATTCCCATAACACTCCCCTGACATTCCCATAACACTCCCCTGACACTTCCATAACATGCCCCTGACACTGCCATAACACGCCCCTGACACTCCCATAACACACCCCTGACACTTCCATAACATGCTCCTGACACTCCCATAACACTCCCCTGACATTCCCATAACATGCCCCTGACACTCCCATAACACACCCCTGACACTTCCATAACATGCTCCTGACACTCCCATAACACTCCCCTGACATTCCCATAACATGCCCCTGACACTTCCATAACACTCCCCTGACATTCCCATAACACGCCCCTGACACTTCCATAACACTCCCCTGACATTCCCATAACACGCCCCTGACACTTCCATAACATGCTCCTGACACTCCCATAACATGCCCCTGACACTCCCATAACACACCCCTGACACTCCCATAACATGCTCCTGACACTCCCATAACACTCCCCTGACATTCCCATAACATGCTCCTGACACTCCCATAACATGCTCCTGACACTCCCATAACACTCCCCTGACATTCCCATAACATGCTCCTGACACTCCCATAACATGCTCCTGACACTCCCATAACACTCCCCTGACATTCCCATAACATGCTCCTGACACTCCCATAACATGCTCCTGACACTCCCATAACACGCCCCTGACATTCCCATAACATGCTCCTGACACTCCCATAACATGCTCCTGACACTCCCATAACACTCCCCTGACACTCCCATAACACACCCCTGACACTTCCATAACATGCTCCTGACACTCCCATAACACTCCCCTGACATTCCCATAACACGCCCCTGACACTTCCATAACACTGCCCTGACATTCCCTTAACACGCCCCTGACACTTCCATAACACTCCCCTGACATTCCCATAACATGCTCCTGACACTCCCATAACATGCTCCTGACACTCCCATAACACTCCCCTGACATTCCCATAACACGCCCCTGACACTTCCATAACACTCCCCTGACATTCCCATAACACGCCCCTGACACTTCCATAACATGCTCCTGACACTCCCATAACACTCCCCTGACATTCCCATAACACGCCCCTGACACTCCCATAACACTCCCCTGACATTCCCATAACACGCCCCTGACACTTCCATAACATGCCCCTGACACTGCCATAACACTCCCCTGACACTTCCATAACACGCCCATAAGACATATGGTCACTGCCCATCTCGATGCATATGAATAGCCACTTTCTAGAAGAGACTGACTAACTGTGAATACACAGAGTAGGATCTTCATTTAATGTTTATACGACCAATGATCCATTCATCATAAACTTTATATATATTACATTAATATTTTTACTAAGGAGCAAATGTTTCCTTTTCTTTTTTAAACAATTTTTATTGAATTCAAAAGTACATAAATTGAGAAAAAGTATGTTTTACATTCTGTAGTCAGAGAGGAATAACAAATAGCACAAAATATCTAACAAGAAGACATTGATATATAAAATGTGTTATCTGGAACACTCTTTATGTAGAGAACGGGTCCTGAGATCTTCCTTGCAGACCCCCCCATGTCAATCATGCTGAAGCTATTGGGGGGCAGAGAGAGGGCGTGGGTGGCCACTGTTCCCAGAAAAGGGGTCGTATCTCCCCTGATTGTCAGGATGGACGAGGTCAGGGACTGCATTGGTGGACACAGATTTCCTGGCCTCCCAAGCCACCAGGACCCGGTCAGGCTGCGATAAGCTTCAGCTGCAGCAGCCTGGCCAAAGGACCACGGTCGAAGCGCTTGGATCGCAGATGCAGCAAGGAGGTGTCTGATTCCTGCGAGCTTTTCTTATTTATATGGACAGGCCGATCTCTCAGTCCCAACTATCAATCATGAAATTGGGGTAACGCCGGTCGCGTGGTTACCGCATCTGCATGACAATTAGAGGCATTATCTGCTGAAAAAGGCGCCTATGTATCAAGCTGATTTTTACATAAAATGATGCAGACACTGCAGTTTCTGCATAATGTTTTGTATTGCTCCTATGTACTAATGGCACAATGCAGGATGTTTCACAGAAATCTCCGGTAAAGTGCTAATGAGCGCTACAGAATGCAGTCACCATTATTATCAGTGGGGACTATGATCTGACCCCTATGTAATAAACTTCAAAAAGCAAAGCTTTTCGGAGTTTAGCCCCAGTAGTTTACACCATCTTCAGATACTGTAATACTATGGAGGCTCTTCCGATCTCTCACCCACAGCCCCGGTCGGCCCCGGAAGCTGAGGCTGTGCGCGTGCGCAGTGTCAGCTTCCCCCGTGGAAGTCTTTCACTTCTGTGAAAAAGTCTCCTAAATGCCGGTGATATAACTCGTAGGGACATCGGTTATCGCAACTGCTGTCCCTGCGAGTTCCCCTTGGTACATAGCGGATATAAAACTAATGCCGCGTTTATTAGTATATAGACCCCAAAGTGTCTGCTTCTAAATAGAGATGAGCCGGGTCCGATTCTCAGAGAACCAAACCCACCTGAACTTGCAGTTCCGAGACGAGATCCAAGACCGGCTCAGGTTTTCCCGTCTGACTCAGATCTCAAAGCAAGGCAAAACATCATCATCCCGCTGTGTCGGATTCTCGCGAGTTTTGGATTGTATAAAATTTCCTCCCCCACCGTGATCGGTGCCATTTGCTTGCTGAGTCCTGGGCTGTCAGGGCTGTGCTTCATCCAAGAGGGGCTGCTGTGTCCATCAAGGGGTTGCTGTGTCCATTAAGGGCAGGGGCTTCTGTGTCTATCCAGGGTCTGCTGTGTCCATCTCTGCTGTGTCCATCCAGGGGTTGCTGTTGCTGTGTCCATCCAGGGGCTGCTGTGTCCATCCAGAGGTTGTTGTGTCCATCTAGGGCAGGGGCTGCTGTGTCCATCCAGGCGTTTCAGACTGTGTCCATCTAGGGCAGTGTTGGCTAACCTTGACACTCCAGCTGTTATGGAACTACATAACCCAGCATGCACTGCTACAGTTTTGCTATTAGGGCATGCTAAAACTGTGGCAGGGCATGCTGGGATATATAGTTCCACAACAGCTGGAGTGTCAAGGTTAGCCAACACTGATCTAGGGGCAGGGGCTGCAGAAGTGTATTCGTAAAAAATATTGTCACACTGTTAGTGGAAAACGCAGTGTATTCGTAAAAAATATTGTGAAACTGTAAGTGGAAGATGCAGTGTATTCATTAAAAATATTGTCACTGTTAGTGGAAAATGCAGTGTATTCGTAAAAGATATTGTGAAACTGTAAGTGGAAGATGCAGTGTATTCATTAAAAATATTGTCACTGTTAGTGGAAAATGCAGTGTATTCGTAAAAAATATTGTCACTGTAAGTGGAAAATGCAGTGTATTCGTAAAAAATATTGTCACTGTAAGTGGAAAACGCAGTGTATTCATAAAAAATATTGTGACACTGTTAGTGGAAAACGCAGTGTATTCGTAAAAAATATAGACACTTAGTAGAAATGCAGTGTATTCATAAAATATATTGACACTGTAGGTGGAAATGCAGTGTATTCGTAAAAAATGTTGTCATACTGTAAGTGGAAAACACAGTGTATTCGTACAAAAATATTGTGACACTGTAAGTGGAAAACGCAGTGTATTCATAAAAAATATTGACACTGTAAGTGGAAAACGCAGTGTATTCGTAAAATTTTTTGTCATACTGTAAGTGGAAAACAGTGTTTTCGTACAAATATTGTCACACTGTAAGTGGAAAACAGTGTTTTCGTACAAATATTGTCACACTGTAAGTGGAAACTTCACAATTTTACAATTTAATAACAAAGTTAGCAATAAAAAAATGCAGCTTTTCACTTCTTTCCTCAATCATGAATACTGTAAATGATTAGTCTACACGCCGACTACAAGATCACAACAAAGTGCTAAATAACGTGCATAATATATTAAACATAATGACATCACAAATGCATCAGCTGAGATTTACATAAACATATTTTTAAAAGGTGAAAATAGAAGATATGGTTTAACAAATGTAATAAAGCAGCTAAAACTGCGTTCTCTGATTATAGTGTCCCTACTCCCAGCCCCTACCCATGGCCCCTCTATCTGAATTACAGCGAGGCAACTCCATACACCATATTCCAGAGTGCAGCTGCTCCTCCTGTAGCCCAGGTCAGAAGATGTGTAGGGGGTGTGGTGATATGGAATAAAATGGAGCTTACATCCACTAAAGTGGACAATTAATCCCCGATCTAACAGGGAGCGCAGCTGTAATTTATACACAACATAGGATGGGATGACGATATAGGCTTTGGTGCTGGTATAATCTGGGGTGATGGTATAGGCTGGGGTAACTATATAATCTGGGGTTATATTGGGTGTGGAATTATTTTAACACAAATCTTGACAACAGTTGTGAAGGCATCTGTACCATTTGTAAAGCTAAAATTAGTAGAGAATCAAGATAGGGACCTTAACCATCTAGGAACCTCCACCGTGTTACGTCATCTGCAGCGCATCCATCAGATGTCATCATCGTCATCATCATCCCCATTATTGTGTACATCATCTTCTTCACATTATATTAATTCGTCTCCGCTGGAATCCACCATTACAGGCGCCTCTGAATTTTTTTACTTAATTGCTGGTAACAGTCTTCCTCATGGAATTTGTAATTCATTTTGATGAACATCATCTTTTCCACATTTTGGTGAAGTAGTCTCCAGTCTGAAGTAGGCTGATCACTGACAAGGTTCCCGGCTGTGCTGAAAACTCTTTCCGAGTACACACTGGAGGGTGGGTAGCTCAAGTAAAGCAAAGCTAGTTTGTGCAAGGGTCTCTAAATTACCTTTTTTCATGTCAGTAATCAATCAGACTGTATGACATGTCTATTTGGATGCTATCAATTTTTTAAATAGTCTTCAACCATTCTTTGAATAGTGACCATATAAGATGGAGTCACGGTAGAGGTGTCATTAATTGTAGGCAATTCTGACATGACCAGATATCAAAACTTGGTTGTGTTGACTCATCTGCGTCACCAGTGGGTGTTTTGAATGTTTAGTTTTTTCTCAGCAGATGTAGTTGCTGGATAAACTGAAGGAGAAGCCATTGCTGCATCCCGTGCCACTTGAGCTGACAATTAGCTTATCAACAGCTCTTTACATCTCTTCAGATCTATGTCAATTGGGAAGAAGAAACAATGTCTTCATCCCTTCTGGGATGAAAATCCACTCCCAGCAGCAGGCATGGTGCTCAAGGATTCTCAAGAAAGATACAATGTAAGACTTAAACCTTAGACCTGAAATCTAGCATGTGCTCTGTTCTGCTTGTCCATCTGTGCTGGTTAAGTGGACAGTGGGTACAATGGCAGTTTGAAGGCCACTAACTGTGTTTTTAATGTCCCTGTACAGGTTGGGAAAAATTTTCAAGTGGAATCTTTGCAAAGGATTATTTAACAGTCAATTGTTTTGGAAAGCACTACTAGTAGTCTTCCTGGTCCCCTTCTGGGATGAAAATCCACTCCCAGCAGCAGCAGGCATGGTGCTCAAGGATTCTTCTGGGGGCAAGGACTTATGTGAAAGCAAAATGTTTTTTGGAAATGCCTCCCCTCCCTCATAAATTTACTTCAGAATCAAAAAATTCAATTACATTTATTAACAATCAACCCTTCCTGTCCCTGCCTTCAACTACATACATACTCCAACTCCCTCAGGTCTCTCTTGAATAATAAAAACATTTGTTTCCTGATGTGCCATGTTGGAAGTTGAACTGTCACGTGTTTATGCTGCCCACTGCTGCCGCTTAGCTTTGTCAGCCAGCTAGCTTGGTGCAAATTTTGGGCCTAAACTGGATGAAAACAATATTGTGAGCTGTGAGGTGGTCAAAATTGACTGGAAATGAGTGAAAATGAATGTAATAGAGGTAAATAATATTGTAGTAACAAAAACAGGCCCACATTATGTGATATGAGCTGTTTTTATGATTTTTTGGAAAAAAAAATACAGACACAAAACCAAAAACAAAACACGGAAGGGCGGTTTGGCAAAACCAATCCAGACCGAAAACACGAGAAGATACAGATCCAACACCAAAACACAGGGGTTGGCCCACATGTCTACTTCTAAAGCCTTTTATTCGCTCATTTTAAGCGTACTAAATGTGGATATAAAAAAATACTTCAAAATAAAAGTACATTGAGTGTAACATCTTCCGCATTTTACACAAGACGGAGGGTTATAATATGCAAGTTACAGAAGCCTGATGACTGAAATATGTATCCTCTGATTTACTTCTTGGCCGTGCTCGGATCGGAATGATGGGTAATGTAGTATTCTAAAATTCTCTAAAAACTCATAAACATGCAATTCAGGAAAACATGATTGAAATGCAAAGTGAGCCGCTAAAAGATATTCTAGTTTATGCGTGTTTATGCGTGCTTTATGCATGCATGTATGCAGAGACCTGTATTTATGTACATGTTCAAATAGGGGAAAAATAAAGGGTGTTGCTTTGCATTTATATTTACTTCTTAATTAGACTCTTTTCTTCCTGTAAGCATCTGTCACTTGAGCGGCACTTGGAGCTGATTGCATCATTTACACCTGGGTCTAGCCTGATTGAACTGCAGCTGTTCCTCAAGGAATATTCTCCTTGTTCTTTTTGGGGCTGAATGCAAAGTTTAAGGCATCTGTTTTATACCGGATTGTATTATGCATGGGATGTGCGCCGGACCATTTTTGCTGGATTTTGATTTGGCTCTGATTCATCGTCCAGCTTTGGATTTGGATTTGCCAAACCTGCTGTGATTGGTTTTGGATTTGGATTTTTTACAAAAATGTCCAAAATAAGCTAAAATCACATAATTTGGGCTTTTTTTGTTCCTAGTGTATTATTAACCTCAATAACAATACTTTCCAGTTATTTGCAGTCAATTTAGACCACCTCACAGCTCACAATATTGTTTATACCGTTATTGGCCAAAGGCTGCAGTGAGCTGCATGGTTACTAAGCAACAGACACCGCAGTTTAAAGCACACCTATGAAACATTGCCAAGTCCCCCACAGTTACCTGTGAAACCCCCACAGCGGGGGGCCGGTGACGCAATTCTCACTGAATAATGTAATTTTGGCCCCGCCCCCTGCTTCACAATGCCTGTAATATCATCATCTGTCTGGCCACGCCCCCTTGTGCTGGCCACGCCCCCTGCCCTGCCAATTTGGCTGCTCCCTCCCGGAAGTGGCAGCCAGAAAGTTGGCAACCATGATTTATACACAGCGGGCTACTGCCCAAAGAGTCACGGTGCTTGTATACACAGAGGGCTAAGGCCCAAGGAGTCACAGTGCTTGTATACACAGCGGGCTACTGCCCAAAGAGTCACGGTGCTTGTATACAAAGAGGGCTAAGGCCCAAGGAGTCACAGTGCTTGTATACACAGAGGGCTACTGCCCAAAGAGTCACGGTGATTGTATACACAGAGGGCTAAGGCCCAAGGAGTCACAGTGCTTGTATACACAGAGGGCTACTGCACTGCCCAAGGAGTCACTTTAATTAGCAGAGTAGCGCAGCATCAGCGTGCAGTGTGCCTCCCCCCCTACAGTCACTTAACAGCACAGCCAGTAGCCACTAGTCTGGACACAGCCAACTTCCTTGCAGAGCTCTGCACAGTGTGCGTGCCGAGTGAGTCCAACTGACAACTGGCGCCGAGTCCTGGCTGCGCGGCGCCTTATATAGAGACCGAATGTCATCCAAGTCTCGCGAGAATCGAGGTTGGGAGGATGACGTTCGGCCTCAAAGTGGAATCCGAGTCAAACGGGAACACCCAAGCCGTGGCTCGGGTGGGCTCGGATCCCCAGTGTTCGGAGCGGTTTGGATGCCACAGAATCTGAACCGCTCATTTCTAATTATGAAATGCCAAAGTCCCATTGTGTGTTTGTATAGAACAAGGCCTATTGTTTTTACCGTGAGGTTGGTACAAGACGTACAACCCTATAGTAGGACATACTCATAAGATAAACAAGAGAGGAAAATGCAAGTTGCACACAGGGAATTGGTACACAGACAGCGGCGTCCCGACGGTTCAAATCCTGACAGGGGAATGATGAGTACTGTTCCCGTGTCCTATTTATTCCTTAACCCCATACTTGCCTACCCTCCTGATTTGGCCGGCAAGCCTCCTGGTGACCCGCCCGCCCGCGATCACAATAGAAACCCACGCAGCGGGGGGGAACAATGATGCCCCATGCTCTGTCCCAAATGGAGCATCATCGTTGCGACACTCCCCCCCACCGTGAAGTCTGACAGCTCCCTCCCGGAAGGAGGAAGCTAAATGTAGGAAACCCTGTCTAACCCTTTTCCTGCACCCTCATACTAAACTTCCCTAGCCCACACCCTAACTGTCCCGGGAAGTGCCCAAACCTAACCCTCCCCCCATAGTGTCTAACCCTTACCCTCCCCCCATAGTTCCTAACCCTAACCTTCCCCCCTTAGTGCCAAACCTCCCCCCAGTAGTGCCTAACCCTTACCCTCCCCCCATAGTGCCTAACCCTTACCCTCCCCCCATAGTGCCTAACCCTTACCCTCCCCTCATAGTGCCAACCCTTACCCTCCCCCCCATAGTGCCTAACCCTAACCTTCCCCCCTTAGTGCCTAACCCTAACCTCCCCCCAGTAGTGCCTGAACCTAACCTCCCCCAGTGGTGCCTTAACCTATCCCCCCCCTGTCTAGAGCCTAACCCTAACCTCCCCTTTCCCGCAGCCTAACCCTAAGCCCCCCTGGGGTGCCTTAACCTAACCTCCCTCCCCCCCCCGCAGCTGATACTAACCTTTCCCTGGTCTCCTTACAATCGGGATGATGTCTGCCAGAATCCCGGCGTCGGCATCCCCAGTCATGTCAGTGTCCGTTGCCGGTGTTCTGTCAGCGATCGGGATTACAGTGCCGGCAGATGGCATCCCAGTTGTCGGGATCTTAACCACATCCTGCACACAGGTTTACCTTTGCCTAGGACTAAATTATTTCTATTCCATGTCAATGCATAGTCTAGCAACTTTACATAAACTATATATGGAAAATATTGTATATGTCCTGCTCTGGGAATGTGTGAAGTGAAGGCAAGTGGCAGAAATATCAGAGTTACTTAGTATATAAGTATTAATTCTGGTCTAGAGGGAATATCCCATGAATCTGCAATGTCTGTGCTTCCCTACACATAAAGTGCTCAAATACAAATATGTCATTTGATATATAGTTGTAACCCTGGTTAAGGGTTAAAATAAGAACTGTACTTATAAATCTATGTAATATTTATAAATGTACAATTTATGAGGTAAAATATATATATGTATAGTCACAATTCATGACATATGTATTTAATGAATTAACATATCAATTTATGTGGTATTTTTTTATCTCTGTGGTGAGGTTGTGCTACAGTGTGTTGGATGCACTGGAGGAAAAGGGGCGGAGTAATAAAGGTGGGAGTGAATTGGTTCCTGTCAGGAAAAGGAGATCCGGTGAGTGGGAGGATATATAACAGTTGTTAGAAGCAGCTGACAGGCAGTCTGCTTATCCCTCCCTCCAGTGCCTGCCCTCCTGTGACCCGGGCAACCAGTGAGCGGTGATGGGCTGCTGGGCACAGGGGGGCAGAGCCAGAAAGGGAGCCCAGCCGGAGCTGGGGAAGCAGGTGGGCAGCAGTACTCACCCTGCCTTTGCTGGTGCAGAGGACGGAGGCATCCCAGTGGGGCACTGTGCGGTTCTTTGTGGGAGTGATCGGGGTGATGACCTGGGAACTGGCTCAGAGGCAGAGGTCGTGGAGCCGCAGTGGTGGTCCCAGCAGTGGAGCAGCGCAGAGGGCCCGGTGGTGAGCAGAGGCTGTAAGTGGGCGAATCCACAGCACATCCCCGCAGCTTAGAGGCTGTATCCCAGGAGGAGGGGCGCGTGTACAGTTGGGGAGGTGGAGCAGCAGTGGCTGTATCCGGTGGTCAGCGGTAGTTCCCTGCAGTACATCCCCACAGCTTAGAGGCTGTATCCCAGGAGGAGGGGTGCGTGTACAGTTGGGGAGGTGGAGCGGCAGTGGCTGTATCTGGTGGTCAGCGGTAGTTCCCTGCAGTACATCCCCACAGCTTAGAGGCTGTATCCCAGGAGGAGGGGCGCGTATACAGTTGGGGAGGTGGAGCGGCAGTGGCTGTATCCGGTGGTCAGCGGTAGTTCCCTGCAGGACAGCCCAGCAGCTTAGAGGCTGTATCCCAGGAGGAGGGGCGCGTGTACAGTTGGGGAGATGGAGCGGCAGTGGCTGTATCTGGTGGTGCACTCACCTCGTATCTAGCTGACCGGCCCTCACCAGAAGGTGGGCAGCTGCCTTATAAGGAAAGTGCTGGGGGAGGAAATAGACTTTACTGTTACCGTCTGCATAGGAGCAGAAAGAAAGCAAAAATTCCTGTTGAAGGGAAAGGAAGACTCAGGCACAGAGAATAAGGGGGTACACCGACGTTACAGCAGTCACTTGCCTCATCTGGGGTCATATCTATCCTTTGGAGGCATTACACTGTCATCTGTATAAACTAAACGTGGATGGTATAATGCAAATGTGAATTCAGGAGGTAACTATGTGGTATCTAGTGTTATGCTTTGTTCTCATTGGAAACAATATTCTAAGTAACCACTTATTGCTATTACTGCTGGTCACTGACTGACTGTAACAGACTATAATACATAGTTGGCTGCAGTGGACACAGACTTCTAATTTATACATACCAAGGAGGGTAACAGACAATCCTAGCGCTCTCACAGAGAGAACGGCTTACCAGCCAATATATATATATATATATATATATATATATATATATATATATATATTAGGGGTGTGCACCGGCCACTTTTCGTGTTTTGTGTTTTGGTTTTGGATCTGGATCTTTCTTCGTGTTTTGGATCTGGATTGGTTTTGCCAAAACCACCCTTCTGTGTTTTGGGTTCTGGGTTTTGTGTTTTGGATCTGTATTTTTTTTTTAAAAAGCATAAAAACAGCTAAAATCACAGAATTTGTGGGCTTTTCTGCTCCTATGCTATTATTAACATCAATAACCTTAATTTCCACTCATTTCCAGTCTATTCTGAACACTTCACACCTCACAATAGTGTTTTTATATCCAAAAGGTTGCACCGAGGTAGCTGGATGACTATGCTAAGAGATACGAGTGGGCGGCACAAACACGTGGTCCATCTAGGAGTGACACTGCAGTGGCAGACAGGATGGCAGTTTGAAAAACTAGGCCCCAAACAGTACATAATTCAAAGAAAAAAAAGAGGTGCAAGATGGAATTGTCCTTGGGCCCTCCCAGCCACCCTTATGTTGTATAAACAGGACATGCACACTTTAACAAACCAAACATTTCAGCGCCAGGGTCTGCCACACGACTGTGGCTGAAATGATTGGTTCGTTTGGGCCCCCACAAAACAAGCTGGCAATTAATCTGTCCCTGCACAAACTGGCTCTACGGAGGCAAGATGTCGTCCTCATCCTCCTCATCCACCGATTCCTCACCCTCTTCAGTGTTGTGTACATCCTCATTCTCACAGAGTATTAATTCGTCCCCGCTGGAATCCACAACCACAGGTCCCTCTGTACGTTCTGGAGGCTGGTCTCCCTGGAAGAGTTGATAATTCATTTTATGAACATCATCTTCTCCACATTTTGTGGAAGCAACCTCCCACGCCTTTCGCTGACAAGGTTCCCGGCTGCACTAAACACTCTTTCGGAGTACACACTGGAGGGGGGGCAACTTAGGTAAAATAGAGCCAGTTTGTACAGGGACCTCCAAATTGCTTCTTTTTCCTGCCAGTACAGGTACGGACTGTCTGACATGCCTACTTGGATGCTGTCACCGATGTAATCCTTTAACAGACAGACGCACGCTTGTCGCTGCTGCTTTAAGGATGCAGGTGCGGCTACAGCCCACACATTTCACAAAGACAGAAAAAAAAAAGAAGAATTTTTTTATTGTTTGTGGAGCACACTTTGAGGGTTACACCACCCTTTAACAGACAGACGCATGCTTGTCGCTGCTGCTTTGAGGATGCAAGTGCGGCTACAGCCCACACAATTCACAAAGACAGAAAAAAAATGAAGAATTTTTTTATTGTTTGTGGAGCGCACTTTGAGGGTTACACCACCCTTTAACAGACAGATGCACGCTTGTCGCTGCTGCTTTAAGGATGCAGGTGCGGCTACAGCCCACACATTTCACAAAGACAGAAAAAAAAAGAAGAATATTTTTATTGTTTGTGGAGCACACTTTGAGGGTGTTACCACCCTTTAACAGACAGACGCACGCTTGTCGCTGCTGCTTTAAGGATGCAGGTGAGGCTACAGCCCACACATTTCACAAAGACAGAAAAAAAAAGAAGAATATTTTTATTGTTTGTGGAGCGCACTTTGAGGGTTACACCACCCTTTAACAGACAGACGCACGCTTGTCGCTGCTGCTTTGAGGACAGTATCATATGCAGTGACAGTAGACTTGTCAGAAATTGTTGGCACGTCCTTCAGTCTGGACCAGATGTCCAAACCGGCCCTTGACTTATGACACAGGCGCACGCTTGGCGCTGCTACTGTGTTGATGCACACAAGTCACAAAACATAAAAAAATATTTTTTTATATTTTGGAGCACTTTGAGGGTTACACCACCCTTTAACAGACAGACGCATGCTTGTCGCTGCTGCTTTAAGGATGCAGGTGCGTCTACAGCCCACACATTTCACAAAGACAGAAAAAAAAGAAGAATATTTTTATTGTTTGTGGAGCACACTTTGAGGGTGTCACCACCCTTTAACAGACAGACGCACGCTTGTTGCTGCTGCTTTAAGGATGCAGGTGTAGCTACAGCCCACACATTTCACAAAGAGAAAAAAAAAGAAGAATTTTTTTTATTGTTTGTGGAGCGCACTTTGAGGGTTACACCACCCTTTAACAGACAGACGCACGCTTGTCGCTGCTGCTTTGAGGATGCAGGTGGAATCTAGATGGGATTTGGAACCGGGGACACACTACCTCCATCAATTGTCTAAATCCCACTGCACTAATGGCGGATACCGGACGCACGTCTAACACCAACATAGCAGTCAAGACCTCAGTTATACGTTTTGCTTCAGGATGACTGCTGTCGTACTTCATCCTCATCGCTAGGGACTGTTGGAGGGTCAATTGTTTAGTAAAAGTAGTGGTGTTCCTACTTCCTCTCTGGGATGATGAACAACTCCCAGCAGCAGCAACAGCACTAGGAGGAAGTGGTTCTTGATCTTTCCCTATTTTATTTTTATCGGAGAAAGTTTGGTCCTCCATTTATGTTATATTGATATATACGTGCGGCTAAGGCGCACACAAACAGAAAATATTTTTTTATTTTTGCTGGAGAGTAGTGCACTTTGTGGGTTACACCACCCTTTAAGAAATGAGCCAGCCGGCTCTTTACTTATGGGACACAGGCGCACGCTTGGCGCTGCTCCTTTGTTGATGCACGTGCAGCCACAGAGCACACAATTCACAAACACAGAAATTTTTTTTTTATTTTGTTTGGAGTGCCCTTTGGGGGTTACAGCACCCTTTAGTGGTCAATCCAGCTGGCCCTTTATTTATGGGACACAGGCGCATGCTTGGCACTACTTTGTTGATGCACGTGCGGCTACTGTGCACACAATTCACAAACACAGAAAATATTTTTTAATTTGGTTTGGAGTGTACTTTGGGGGTTACAGCACCCTTTAACGGACAAGCCAGCCGGCCCTTTACTTATGACACAGGCGCACGCTTGGTACTACTTTGTTGATGCACGTGCAGCTACTGCGCACACAATTCACAAACACAGAAAATATTTTTTTAATTGGTTTGGAGTGTACTTTGGGGGTTACAGCACCCTTTAACGGTCAAGCCAGCCGGCCCTTTACGTATGACACAGGCGCACGCTTGGCGCTGCTCCTTTGTTGGTGCACGTGCGGCTACTGTGCACACAATTCACAAACACAGAAAATATTTATTTATTTTGTTTGGACTGGAGTGTACTTTGGGGGTTACAGCACCCTTTAACGGTCAAGCCAGCCGGCCCTTTACTTATGGGACACAGGCGCACGCTTGGCATTACTTTGTTGATGCACGTGTGGCTACTGCGCACACAATTCACAAACACAGAAAATATTTATTTATTTTGTTTGGACTGGAGTGTACTTTGGGGGTTACAGCACACTTTAACGGTCAAGCCAGCCGGCCCTTTACTTATGACACAGGCGCACGCTTGGCACTACTTTGTTGATGCAAGTGCGGCTACTGCGCACACAATTCACAAACACAGAAAAATATTATTTTTTAGCACTTGGGGGGAGCACCCCTGATGGACAGAGCACCCCCTGGACAACACTACAGCACCCCTTTAGGACTGGGACACTGCACAGGACTTTGGGGTGGAAACAGCCCCTATGGAGAACTGACTGCACAACACAGTCCAGCCAGCCCCTATGGACTTTGAAGTAGTGGACACAGCCCCTATGGACAACAGCAGCACAGCGCAGCACTACTCTGTACTACACTACACTACACTACACTACACAGCCCAGCCAGCCCTAACTCCCACTCTCCCTCTTCACTGTCCACAGCCGAGTGAGAAAATGGCGCCGACGCGGGTACCTTATATAGGATCCAAAACCCGCGAGACCCGGAAGGCGGGATGATGACGTTTTGCCTCGATTTCAGATCCGAGTCAGGCGGGAAAAGTCGAGCCTGACTCGGATCTGCCTCGGATCGGGGGGGTTCGGATTTCAGAAATCCGAACCCGCTCACCCCTAATATATATATATATACTAGGGGTGTGCACCGGCCACTTTTCGTGTTTTGTGTTTTGGTTTTGGATCTGGATCTTTCTTCGTGTTTTGGATCTGGATTGGTTTTGCCAAAACCACCCTTCCGTGTTTTGGGTTCTGGGTTTTGTGTTTTGGATCTGTATTTTTTTTTTAAAAAGCATAAAAACAGCTAAAATCACAGAATTTGTTGGTTTCTCTGCTCCTATGCTATTATTAACCTCAATAACCTTAATTTCCACTCATTTCCAGTCTATTCTGAACACCTCACACCTCACAATAGTGTTTTCATGTCCAAAAGGTTGCACCGAGGTAGCTGGATGACTATGCTAAGCGACACGAGTGGGCGGCACAAACACGTGACCCATCTAGGAGTGACACTGCAGTGGCAGACAGGATGGCAGTTAGAAAAACTAGGCCCCAAACTGTACATAATGCAAAGAAAAAAAAGAAGTGCAAGATGGAATTGTCCTTGGGCCCTCCCACCCACCCTTATGTTGTATAAACAGGACATGCACACTTTAACAAATCAATCATTTCAGCGCCAGGGTCTGCCACACAACTGTGGCTGAAATGATTGGTTCGTTTGGGCCCCCACAAAACAAGCTGGCAATTAATGTGTCCCTGCACAAACTGGCTCTACGGAGGCAAGATGTCATCCTCATCCTCCTCATCCACCGATTCCTCACCCTCTTCAGTGTGTACATCCTCATCCTCACAAAGTATTAACTCGTCCCCACTTGAATCCACCACCACAGGTCCCTCTGTACCTTCTGGAGGCTGGTCTCCCTGGAAGAGCTGATAATTCATTTTGATGAACATCATCTTCTCCACATTCTGTGGAAGCAACCTCCTACGCCTTTCGCTGACAAGGTTCCCGGCTGCACTAAACACTCTTTCGGAGTACACACTGGAGGGGGGGCAACTCAGGTAAAATAGAGCCAGCTTGTACAGGGGCCTCCAAATTGCCTCTTTTTCCTGCCAGTACAGGTATGGACTGTTTGACATGCCTACTTGGATGCTGTCACCGATGTAATCCTCCACCATTCTGTCAATGGTGACAGTATCATATGCAGTGACAGTAGACATGTCAGAAATTGTTGCCAGGTCCTTCAGTCCGGACCAGATGTCCAAACTTGGTCCTGCCTGCCCTGCATCACCGCCAGCGGGTTGCTTAGGATACCTAAGTTTTTTCCTGGCAGCCCCAGTTGCGGGAGAAAATGAAGAAGGAGCCGTTGACGTGTCACGTTCCGCTTCAGCTGACAGTGTGTTCACCAGCAGGTCTTTGCACCTCTGCAGGCTTGTGTCGGCCGGAAAGAGAGACACCACATAGGCTTTAAACCTAGGATCAAGCACGGTGGCCAAAATGTAGTGGTCTGATTTCAACAGATTGACCACCCTGGAATCCTGGCAAAGCGAATGAAGGGCTTCATCCACAAGTCCCACATGCCGAGCGGAATCGCTCCGTCTTAGCTCCTCCTTCACTTTCTCCAGCTGCTTCTGCAAAAGCCTGATGAGGGGAATGACCTGACTCAAGCTGGCTGTGTCTGAACTGACTTCACGTGTGGCAAGTTCGAAGGGCTGGAGAACCTTGCACAACACGGAAATCATTCTCCACTGCGCTTGAGTCAGGTGCATACCCCCTCCTTTGCCTATGTCATAGGTGGATGTATAGGCTTGTATGGCCTTTTGCTGCTCCTCCATCCTCTGAAGCATATAGAGGGTTGAGTTCCACCGCGTCACAACCTCTTGCTTCAGGTGATGGCGGGGCAGGTTCAAGAGTGTTTGCTGGCGCTCCAGTCTTCGGCACGCAGTCGCTGAATGGCGAAAGTGGCCAGAAATTTTTCGGGCCACCCAAAGCGTCTCCTGCACGCCCCTGTCGCTTTTCAGAAAATTCTGCACCACCAAGTTTATTGTGTGAGCAAAACATGGGACGTGCTGGAATTTGCCCAGATGTAATGCCCGCACAATATTGGTGGCGTTGTCAGATATCACAAATCCCCAGGAGAGTCTAAGTGGGGTAAGCCACTGGGCGATGATTTCCCTCAGTTTCTCTAAGAGGTTGTCGGCGGTGTGCCTCTTACTGAAACCGGTGATACACAGCGTAGCCTGCCTTGTAACGAGCTGGCGTTTCTGAGATGCTGCTACTGGTGACGCTGCTGCTGTTGCTGCGTAAGGTGATACATCTACCCAGTGGGCTGTCACAGTCATATAGTCCTTAGTCTGCCCTGTTCCACTTGTCCACATGTCCGTGGTTAAGTGGACATTGTGTACAACGGCATTTTTCAGGACACTGAGGACACTTTTTCTGACGTTTCTGTACAGTCTCGGTATCGCCTGCCTAGTGAAGTGGAATCTAGACGGGATTTGGAACCGGGGACACACTACCTCCATCAATTGTCTAAATCCCACTGCACTAATGGCGGATACCGGACGCACGTCTAACACCAACATAGCAGTCAAGGCCTCAGTTATACGTTTTGCTTCAGGATGACTGCTGTCGTACTTCATCCTCCTCACTAAGGACTGTTGGAGGGTCAATTGTTTAGTAAAAGTAGTGGTGTTCCTACTTCCTCTCTGGGATGATGAACGACTCCCAGCAGCAGCAACAGCAGCAGCGGCAGCAGTAGGCGTAGCAATGCAGGATCCTCCAGAGGAATCCCGGATAGGAGAGTCAGTCATGCCAGTGACATGGCCTGCAGGACTACTTCCGATCCTGACTAAGGAGGAAATTGACGAGGAGGGAGTTGACGGTGTGGTTTGCAGGCGCTTGGATACAACAGGACAACGGGATTTAGGTGTCCCTGGACTGCTTACGGTCTTAGCCAAAGTTTCTGAACTTGACAGTAACTTTTTATGAACGCGCTGCAGGTGCCGTATAAGGGAGGATGTTCCTAGGTGGTTGACGTCCCTACCCCTACTTATTTCACCTTTACATATGGTACATATGGCAAGACAGTTGTTGTCCGGATTTGGATAGAAATATTGCCAGACCAAAGAGGTGGAATGTTTGGTCTTCTGCCCAGGCATGACCGTGATGGGCTTTTTCATCCCACGGACAACAACTGTCTCCCCCGGAGCCTGATTTAAACAAACCACATCACCATCAGAATCCTCCTCGCCAACTTCCTCCTCAGCGCCAGCTACACCAGTATCCTCATCCTGTTGTACTTCAACAGTGACATCTTCAATTTGCATATCAGCAAGTGGACTGTGGGTGCTCCTTTCAGCACTTGCAGGGGGCGTGCAAATGGTGGAAAGAGCCACCTCTTCCCGTCCAGTGCTGGGAAGGTCAGGCATCGCAACCACCACCACACTTGGACTCTCCTTGGGGATTTGTGATATCTTCTTAGAAAGCACAGTTCTTCGCTGTGCTTTTGCCAGCTTAACTCTTTTGATTTTTTTAGTGGGAGGAGGGCTTCCATCGTCATGTGAAGCTGAACCACTAGTCATGAACATACTAGGGATCGACCTTAGCCGTTCCTTGCCACTCCGTGTCGTAAATGGCATATTGGCAAGTTTACGTTTCTCTTCAGCTGATTTAAATGTCTTTTTCAAGGTCATTTTCCTGAACTTTGCCATTTGGGATTGTATGTGCCCTCTACTATGACATTGGGCATCGGCCTTGGCAGACGACGTTGATGGCATGTTATCGTCTATGTCATGACTAGTGGCAGCAGCTTCAGCACTAGGAGGAAGTGGTTCTTGATCTTTCTCTATTTTATTTTTATCGGAGAAAGTTTGGTCCTCCATTTATGTTATATCGATTTGATATATACGTGCGGCTAAACCCATAAAATAATTTTTTTTTTGGTTTGGACTGGAGTGTACTTTGGGGGTTACAGCACCCTTTAACGGTCAAGCCAGCCGGCCCTTTACTTATGACACAGGCGCACGCTTGGCACTACTTTGTTGATGCACGTGCGGCTACTGCGCACACAATTCACAAACACAGAAAATTATTTTTTTTTTGGTTTGGACTGGAGTGTACTTTGGGGGTTACAGCACCCTTTAACGGTCAAGCCAGCCGGCCCTTTACTTATGACACAGGCGCACGCTTGGCACTACTTTGTTGATGCACGTGCGGCTACTGCGCACACAATTCACAAACACAGAAAATAATTTTTTTTTGGTTTGGACTGGAGTGTACTTTCGGGGGTTACAGCACCCTTTAACGGTCAAGCCAGCCGGCCCTTTACTTATGACACAGGCGCACGCTTGGCACTACTTTGTTGATGCACGTGCGGCTACTGCGCACACAATTCACAAACACAGAAAATAATTTTTTTTTTGGTTTGGACTGGAGTGTACTTTGGGGGTTACAGCACCCTTTAACGGTCAAGCCAGCCGGCCCTTTACTTATGACACAGGCGCACGCTTGGCACTACTTTGTTGATGCACGTGCGGCTACTGCGCACACAATTCACAAACACAGAAAATAATTTTTTTTTTGGTTTGGACTGGAGTGTACTTTCGGGGGTTACAGCACCCTTAACGGTCAAGCCAGCCGGCCCTTTACTTATGACACAGGCGCACGCTTGGCACTACTTTGTTGATGCACGTGCGGCTACTGCGCACACAATTCACAAACACAGAAAATAATTTTTTTTTTGGTTTGGACTGGAGTGTACTTTCGGGGGTTACAGCACCCTTAACGGTCAAGCCAGCCGGCCCTTTACTTATGACACAGGCACACGCTTGGCACTACTTTGTTGATGCACGTGCGGCTACTGCGCACACAATTCACAAACACAGAAAATATATTATTTTTTTAGCACTTGGGGGGAGCACCCCTGATGGACAGAGCACCCCCTGGACAACACTACAGCACTCCTTTAGGACTGGGACACTGCACAGGACTTTGGAGTGGACACAGCCCCTATGGAGAACTGACTGCACAACACAGTCCAGCCAGCCCCTATGGACTTTGAAGTAGTGGACACAGCCCCTATTAACAACAGCAGCACAGCACAACACAGCCAGCCCCTATGGACTTTGAAGTAGTGGACAACAGCAGCACTACACTACACTACACTACACAGCCCTAACTCCCACCCTCCCTCTTCACTGTCCACAGCCGAGTGAGAAAATGGCGCCGACGTGGGTACCTTATATAGGATCCAAAACCCGCGAGACTCGGAAGGCGGGATGATGACGTTTTGCCTCGATTTCAGATCCGAGTCAGGCGGGAAAAGTCGAGCCTGATTCGGATCGGACTCGGATCGGGGGGGCTCGGGGGGGTTCGGATTTCAGAAATCCGAACCCGCTCACCCCTAATATATACCAACTGAGAGTTACAATATATTATTTATGTATAACAAATCTTATAAGCTGTAAAACATATGTGAAGCTCGGTGGCTCACACCGGTAGTTATATTGTTGTTCATGAGAAGGGATCACACATTATAGTTTTAAGTGCAAAAGGAGAAAAAGAGGTTGATGTAAAGCAAATTATTAGTATGTTATTGGTGCAAACTCATTCCAATGTATTCATTGTAAATTGTAGCAATGTAAAGGTTATAACTTAAATACTGTTCTTAAAATAATTAAGAATAAGAAAGATGTTTACAGATGAATAACTTGGAGAGTTTATTTACATGAGAACATTTCCGGTTTCAGCTCTCATCACATTACAATATATTTTGGTGGGTTTTCCCAAGTAGACCTACTATCTATTTACTTATACTTGGGTGGAGGCACTGGATTAGTTATAGAGGCACGGTACACCACTTAGAGAGAGGTTAAGGGTGGGTACATTAGGAGTAACAAAGGTGTTAGTAACCCAGTAGACCCTTTAGTGATAAAAGGGGGGTTACATAGTATGACAATCCACAGTAAATGGAAATAGAGGAGTAATCACAGTATAGTCCAGTCTCAGATTATAGGCTGTATGTTGAGGCATCTACTTGATGCAGTTCCCTGCGATTAGTAACAGGAGAATATTGTACAAGTTAGGGAACCAGTCCCCAATACCTCCATGTCTCTGCCGCCATTCAACACCGGAAACTGCAAGTCCGCTGCAAACACCAGAACAACCAGTATGTGAGCCTACGGCAAATGGAAAATTAGGGTGAGGGCTGGTATCTTGCATGAAGCACGACATGAAACTGGATCTAAACTTTGGACATTTCAAACAGTCTTTGGCAAGACTGCTGCCATTTCCCGGCGAGCCCCTTGGTGCTGAAGCAGCCGCAGGTTAACAGACTAATCGGAAAAAGATTGTGCAAAGTGTATATTTACAGTCCAAAGCTTCTCCCCAATTGTGGAGTAAATGTATTGTTACACAGTATAATACTCAGCTGAAGTAGTGCCGGCAACTGGGGATTCATAAAAGCTTGGAGAATGCAGACTATGAACAGCGTTGCCTGAGGAGATTGTTATACAAAGGTGATTTAACAGAGATTATAAGAAGAAATTGAAGATCTTAACAAATCGAACAGTGGGTGCAATGCTACAGATAGGATCAGTGAGCCATGATTATGTTCCCCCTTCACCTCTGAATCCCAATACATCCGCACCTGGACTCATTCTTTGTAATTCTGCCCTAGGAACAAACTGATTTGCCTTCTGAGTACATGGGCTGTGTAAATGCACAATAGTATATGTCTGTGACACGTCCCGACGGACATCAATTGTCATAAACACAAGCACTGGCTGACTATGGTATAGTCAGGTTTCCTCAGTATCTCAGGGCTCAGTCACCTATCACTCAGGTACAGATTAGCTAGAATATCCCAAAACTGTTTTCTCACATCCACTTTCACTCTCGGTCCATGAAATATTAAAAGAAATAAATTAAAGTGTTATATAGGTAAGAAAAAGTGTAATTAAAATAGATTCTCGCTACCAATACAGGTGTGTTTTTAATTTTCTGACATATATGGTAGTATCCTAGATATCTATATATTATTTAACCTATTGCAATAAAAATTATGTAAACCAAATTCCACTCTTCCAGTATCATTTTAAACATTAATTATAGCACTGCATTGAATGTCGTACATATACAGTATGTCCACCTATCACCACATAAGTAGATCTGCTCATTCACACACAGATGCAGCACCTATAATACGGAAAGAAAAAACACAAACAAAGCAGTTGAACCATAGTGGAGAATGATGGTGGTGTAGTGGAGAATGGTGGTGGTGTAGTGGAGAATAGTGGTGGTGTAGTGGAGAATGGTGGTGGTGTAGTGGAGAATAGTGGTGGTGTAGTGGAGCATGATGGTGGTGTAGTGGAGAATAGTAGTGGTATAGTGGAGAATAGTGGTGGTGTAGTGGAGAATAGTGGTGGTGCAGTGGAGAATAGTGGTGGTGTAGTGGAGAATAGTGGTGGTGTAGTGGAGCATGATGGTGGTGTAGTGGAGAATAGTAGTGGTATAGTGTAGAATAGTGGTGGTGTAGTGGAGAATGGTGGTGGTGTAGTGGAGAATAGTGGTGGTGTAGTGGAGAATGGTGGTGGTGTAATGGAGAATAGTGGTGGTGTAGTGGAGAATGGTGGTGGTGTAGTGGAGAATGGTGGTGGTGTAGTGGAGAATGATGGTGGTGTAGTGGAGAATGGTGGTGGTGTAGTGGAGAATAGTGGTGGTGTAGTGGAGAATAGTGGTGGTGTAATGGAGCATGATGGTGGTGTAGTGGAGAATAGTAGTGGTATAGTGGAGAATAGTGGTGGTGTAGTGGAGAATAGTGGTGGTGTAGTGGAGAATGGTGGTGGTGCAGTGGAGAATAGTGGTGGTGCAGTGGAGAATAGTGGTGGTGTAGTGGAGCATGATGGTGGTGTAGTGGAGAATAGTAGTGGTATAGTGGAGAATAGTGGTGGTGTAGTGGAGAATAGTGGTGGTGTAGTGGAGAATAGTAGTGGTATAGTGGAGAATGGTGTTGGTGTAGTGGAGAATGGTGGTGGTGTAGTGGAGAATGGTGTTGGTGTAGTGGAGAATGGTGTTTATTCAAATTCCTCGATGCACATTTGTTTCGTGGAGATGGCGTGCATGTTTAGTCCTGCAGGATTGGCTAATTTTTCTACTGGTTTAGGTGTTTCTTGTTACAGGGTTGAGTTATGGTGGCGGCGCATCGGTTTAGGCCTCGCTTGGTGGAAAAAAACGACACTTGGAGATACTTTATGTTAATACTTTGGCTTAGTGGGTGCGCTCTAATTAAAGTGGAGTAAGGCGACAGCCAATTGTCCTGGACGGGAAATGGCTCTACCACCTGGACGGGAAATGGCTCTACCACCTGGACAGGAAGTGGCTCTACCACCTGGATGGGAAATGGCTCTACCACCTGGATGGGAAATGGCTATACCACCTGGATGGGAAATGGCTCTACCACCTGGAAGGGAAATGGCTATACCACCTGGACGGGAAATGGCTCTACCACCTGGACGGGAAATGGCTCTACCACCTGGAAGGGAAATGGCTCTACCACCTGGAAGGGAAATGGCTCTACCACCTGGAAGGGAAATGGCTATACCACCTGGATGGGAAATGGCTCTACCACCTGGAAGGGAAATGACTCTACCACCTGGAAGGGAAATGGCTCTACCACCTGGACGGGAAATGGCTCTACCACCTGGATGGGAAATGGCTTTACCACCTGGATGGGAAATGGCTCTACCACCTGGACGGGAAATGGCTCTACCACCTAGACGGGAAATGGCTCTACCACCTGGACGGGAAATGGCTATACCACCTGGACCGGTGATTGAAGGTAAAGGAGAATTGATCACCAATGCCTGGCTTGTGTGTGTGTTTGTTTGAGCTGTTTGGATGTTATTGTCCTGTGTGTTCTCTTTGTGCCGTCACCATTATTAGTATTAACTTTTAGTCTAAAATTTAATGACTTGTCAAAAATAAATTTGACAAAATATTTAAACGCCAACACTGTTGTCTGTGTCCTTATTTTTAGAAGTTAAGTTACATTGTATTTAAGAAGGTTGTTATATGGTAACACGATAATACACGTTAGTGAGTTTAATGGCTTTGCACTAATGTTTAAATGTGGCCGATCCCCAATCCCTTTGTTCTGTGAATGACTAGACAAGCTGGGGTGATGGGAGACTCCAAAGTGTAGAGAACAAGAACAGGACTGACCTAAATAACATCTCCTGGCTGATTCTCCATATGACAGCTCAGAAATATATTTACTTTACCTGCTTCTATAACTACATTGCTCAGATAACCCCCAGCTCAACATTCAATAAACTTTGTAGTCTTAGTTTTCCAGTTCAGCAGATCCCCGTATCAAATGACATACGCTGTAATAACAATCAACTCCCCCCTGCCCTAATGACTTCTCACATTTACCATAAAAACTAATTTATCTCTGTACACATTTCTCATATGGAAATAGACAAATCATTAGTAACGAAGGACATTTTTCATGATTTTCCCTCCTGGCTCCCTCCTCCTATTCACAATATATCTGACTAGCACTAAGTTAATGGCTACCTTCAGCAGATGCTATGTGTATATAAGTCTGTGGGCATTGCCTGTGTTTAATATATTGCTTTTCTTGAATCTCACCTTTGATTGCAATTATTGTGGGTTTTTTGTCCTCTCTAATATTTGACCAGATTTTTTTTCCATCAAATTTGCCAAACTTTCTGATATGAACTGTAGTGTAGGATCGTGATAGTGCAGTAATGTGGTGCAATGGTGGAATAAGAGGGGGTGTAAGTAACACTCTGCTTCCAAATACAGTGAATAAAAGATGAGTACAAACATAAATACACAAAACATGTAATAGCTCTTTTCTTTTTTTGTATCATTGAAACATTCAGCAGGAATAACAGTGAGTAATGTGTGTTTAACTCTTTCCTGTCCCTTAAAGGTTGGCCACCAAACTGTCTACCTCTTTGGATGTCTTGCTCCTGTCCCAATAGTATAACGCAGAAGTTTGCTGACATCGAATCAATCATAAGCCGACTGTCACGTTTGGGCTATGGAGATCCCCTACCCAAAAAAAGTTGGGGTCCCAGGTTGGGAAAGGAACTGGAGGCGAGGGGCCTGGATGTATGCCTTCCTCATCCACAAGTACTGAATATTATCGAGACCTGACCAAAGGCGCGGAGTCTGACTTACTGGGTGGTGTTCACCAGTGACAACTGAAAAGTCTTGAGGATGCCTGAATGGCCAGCAAACAAAGAGGCATGAGCCCAAGTTAATAAGTTCTTACGTAACTGAGTTTCTACAAAGATCTTGCCAAGAGGAGGAGACAGCAGTTGGGTTTGAGCAAAGACAAGAGGATAAAGAATAGGACGAAATTGAGGTTGATCTTCTTCTTCTTGCGGAGGCAGGAAGGACCGGAAAAGTGCATCAGCTTTTTCATTTTGAATGCCAGGACAAAATTGAACCTTGAAATCAAACCTGGAGAAAACAGAGGCCAGCGAGTTTGTCTGGCATTCAAATTATAAGCTGTCTTTATATATAAAAGATTCTGATGGTCAGTGATGATCGTAATAGGAAATTTAGCACCTTCCAACAAGTGTCTCCATTCCTCTAGTGCTAATCGCATAGCCAACAATTCTTAATCCCCTGTGGCATAATTCTGCTCGGCCGGCAAAAATTTACGAGAAAAGAAACCACAAGGATGATTCTTTCCATCTTCCCACTCCTACCGAAGAGGCATCGACTTCTAACATGAAGGGTTTCTCAAGTTGTGGCTGACGAAGAATTGGAGCTGTGGAAAAAGCTGTTTTAAGTGTTTGGAAGGGAGCCACCGCAGCAGGAGACCAATGAGATGGGTTAGCACCCTTCTTAGTGAGGGCCGTGATGGGGGCAACAATGGTAGAAAAGTTTAAAATGAATCTCCGATAATAATTAGAGAATCCTGGGAATCATTGGATGACTTTCAAGGAGTTCTGTTGAGGCCAGTCCCAGATGGCTCTTTGACCCTGATTCAGACCCACTCGCAAGCGGCTGTCCGCTCGCAAGTGGGTCGATGGTCTGCACTGAGCATGCGCACGACGGAGGGAGCTCCGTCGTGCGCATGCGCCAGACGTGACGAGCGAAGGAAAGTCCTTCGCTCGTTGTGTCTGATCAAAGGGGGCGTGCTGTCGATGTTGATTGACAGCACGCCCCCTTTGGTGGGCGTGCCAGGGGCATGCCTCCCTGACGGGGCGTTCCCAAGGTAATGCCTACCATCAGAAGCCGGCCCACTGACATCACTAGTGATGTCAGTGGGAGTGATTTTGGCTCTGATAGAGCCAAAATCACACCGGGCCTTGCGGTTGAAAACCTCAACCGCAGGCTCCGGCTCGCAGTTTCGATGGTCGCGATGGTCACGACCATCGCGGCCATCAAACTGCACGCTCGTATAGGCTGTGGGTGGTGACCCACAGCTATACGAGCGTCCAGGAGGACGCTCCATTTTTATGGAGGCCGGCCCTCATTCAGAGCGTGCGCTCTGCTCAGAGCGTACGGCTCTGAATGAGGGCCTTAGCTTGTCTGAATCCATTTGAACAGGATTTCCCGATATGGTGTAACCTAAAAATGGCACAGAGGACTGTTCAAAAAGGCATTTGGAGATTTTACCGTACAATTGATGACTTAGAAGAGGAAACAACACCTCTCTGAGATGTAGACAATGGGACTGTAAGTTCTCAGAGAAAATGAAAATGTTGTCCAGATAAACTACAACAAATTTGTAAAGGATATCTCGAAAGATTTTGTTGACGTAACTCTGAAATACTGCTGGCGCATTACGCAAGCCAAGTATTCATAATGGCCATCTCGTGTATTATTTTCCACTCATCTCTTGTCCTAATACGAATCAAATTGTAGGCTCCACAGAGGTCCAATTTAGTGAAAAGGGATGCTCCACAAACTTTGTCAAAAATCTCAGAGATGAGTGATTAAGG
Organism: Taudactylus pleione; assembly: GCA_031769625.1. NCBI lineage: Eukaryota > Metazoa > Chordata > Amphibia > Anura > Myobatrachidae > Taudactylus > Taudactylus pleione. The sequence continues at coordinate 139,602 of JAUIMM010001314.1, read as the reverse complement.
ATATCTATTTTTTTGCAGTGATTTGATTCAGCCCACAGTAGTCTATGCAATGTCTGAGTCCCCCATCTTTCTTCTTAACAAAAGAAGAATCTGGCCACAGCAGGAGAGGAGGATGGTCTTATAAAAAAAACCCTTGGCCAGATTTTCTTTTATGTAGTCGGACATAGCAGCTGTTTCTGGAACTGAAAGAGGGTATATACGGCCATGAGGTGGCATCTTCCTGGGGATTAGATTGATGCCGCAGTCCCAAGGGTGATGGGGAGGCAATTGGTCCACAGCTTTTTCACAACAAACGTCAGAGAAATCTTGATACAGTTTTGGCAGACAAGAATCTGGTTTGGAAGTAAATTGATCAGATGTATGAAGCTTTGGAGAAGATTCAATAGAGACTTGTTGAGTTCATACTGGAACAACACAAAGAAGACACTGGTAAAAACAATTGGATCCCCAAGCCAGTATATGCATGGTGGACCAGTTCAGTCTGGGTTATGAGTCTTAAGCCATGGCAACCCTAGGACTAGAGGATAGGGAGTTTTAGGTAGAACCAAGAATTCTAGCTCCTCTTGATGTAGGCATCCTACCCAAAGTCAAACAGGCAGAGTCACTGAAGATATAACGTCTCCTAGGATAACATTGCTATCTACTCCAGAAACAGCCATCTTGCTTGGAAGAGGAAGAACCAAGATTCCTAGTTCATGTGTCAAAGATACAGAAATAAAATTTCCAGCAGCTCCTGAATCCACCAATATTTTAATATTTTTGATTTTGAGTCTTGAAACAAATATACACCAGTAGAAGACTATCCAACAAATGGGAAGGCTTAGTTAACAGCCCCCAACCGGATGCTCCGGTAACCAATTAGGGTCTCTCATTTCCCAAGAGAAGAGGATAAACTTTAAGAATATGATCAGGGGCCGCACAGTAGAAGCAAAGTTTGTTCTGGAAATGGCGGGTCTGCTCAGCCTGAGTTAAATGAGAACTGTTGACCTGCATAGCCTCCTCTTTACTTGGTGCAGAAGAGGAAGAACGTGTAGGTGGCAAAAATTGATCCTTGAAACAATCTTCTCGTCCTTTACTAGCCTGCCATTCTCTGTGATGCAAGTTAATCTTGATACATAAAGAAATTACTTCAGGTAGGGACTCTGAAACATCTTGAGAGGCTAACTCATCCTTCATTCTTTCGGACAATACGTGAAGAAATGCTGCCCTAAGTGCCTCATCATTCCATTTTAACTCAGAAGCAATCACCTGAAATAAACCATGTACTGGCCCACTGTACATGTCCCTTGTCGAACTTGAATGAGATCAGAGGAGGCCGAAGCAGGCCAGCCTGGCTCTGGGGCAGCCACTCGAATTGCATCTCGCACTGATTGATGATGCTCCGGCAGTGTCTGGGTTTTCCATCAAACCACTCTGAGAGGCCAAACTGTAGATGAGACTTTTGTGTGACTGCTACTGGAGGATTTATAGGAGCAGATGCCGAGGAAGTAGGAAGTATAGTAGCCAGTGTGAGGATCCCGGGTTTATGCGTGTGTTATTTTCACCCTCTCGACCATTCACCGCCTTGAGAAAGGCAGAAAGGATGTCTCGCACAGTACCCCGGGTCCTTTATGAGTCCCTTTAGATCGCACAGGAAGTGACACAATAGCAAAGGTATAACGATACCTTTATTTTACACATACACTCTACTTCTACATGTAAAAACAGCAACTACAACTATATACATTATATACAGAAATGCCAGTAGTATTAGTACACCTTGGGGAACCCAGACACATATCCCTATAGCAGAGGTACCTTTTAGTGTTAGAAAGGTTGGCAGCTACACCTTCCGGCTTACCTGCCTGGGCTGGGGGCACCACACTTGTGCGACTGCTGTGTGGCTCCACACTTCTCTGGGAAATGGCTCCTCCGTCCCTGAGTTGCTGTTCCTGGCTGCTTGGCCTGGTCGTCCTCTGCTCGCCAAGAGCAGGGCATGCAGACCAGTCACCCCGCTCCAGCAGGCACACCAGTCCCATGCCACGGGACTGCTCCAGTGGGAGCGTACGCTTGGGCAGAATCTCCCGACTCCTGCCCAGCCTGGGTCCTGCCACGTAAGCTAGGCACCTCCACACCACCCCGGGTCTCAGCTCAGAACTCCCTCATTGATTTATTACTGATCTGTTCTGATAGATAATGTTGATCTACTCTCCCTACTCTATGGCTGCTCCCATACCCAGGAATGACCAAGATGACATGATTATTGACAAGATCCTGGGAGCCCAACTGAAGTGTAACAGGTGGTCCCATAGGGCATAAGGCCCACTGGCCATATCCCAGGGCAGCGTCGTAGCTAGACGGCAGTGCGCCCTGTGCAGCACTGCAGCCCCTCTCACTCCCTCTCCGCCCCCTCCTCCCCCCCTGAGCTCTTACCCTAACTTCCGAGGGGAGGAGGGAGGGCGGGATCTTTCGCCGATTTTCAGTGCCCACTGTCCGGCGCGCACCACTGCCGGAGGTCTCTATCTGCAGACCTCTGGCACAGAAAAGTGTGTGTGGCCGGTGCCGCTGGAGGATGGCGCCCGGTGCACATGACCTCTCAGCCCCCCCCTAGTTGCGGCCCTGCCCAGGACTGGCTCTAGGGTGTTCGACCAGTGCAGTTGAACATGGGTGCCACCCCATAGAGAAGCAGTCCTCCCAACCATCCCAATTTCAGTGGGACAGTGCTATTTTTCGGGGACTGTCCCACTGTTCCACCTGCGGGTCAAAGTGTCCGGCAAGTGGTCAGGAGGTTGGGGACACTCAGACACCGCCTCAGCTCTGCTTTCCTAAGTACAGAGCAGCGGTGCTGGTGAAGCTGAGTGGATGCTGCACGCATGCGCGTGGCGTCCATATAGTGCAGGGAGACGGCTGGGGGCAGCTCAGCTGCTGTCGGAGTGCTGAGCTCCCTCCTAGCATGATGTAAAATGGGAGGCAGAATGGCAACATCTAGGGGGCTTGGTCTATGGAAATTAGACCATGCCCCATTTGATCACGTGCGGCTATGTCACACGCTCGAGGGTTGACGACCAAACAATGGTTGCACAGGGTGCTGCTTCACCTGGAGCCGCCCTGGCCATATCCTTAGCCTTGGTGAGTTTATACTACCAATCCATGAAACGGTGTAGAGCAGACTCAGATCTGGGCACCTCAATAATCAGAATGGGGTCAGAGAACCAGGATTGTGGGTAGAATAACATGGACAGCAGAGCTTTCTTGCCCATGTCTGCTCATCCAGACAATGCACCAAACATCATTATTCCTACATAAGTCTTATTGTCCAACAAATGATCTTGTTTACTGTAGACCTGTAAGGCAATTGCTAAAGAAAGTGCAGTATACATGTAATTTCTCCCGGTAACATCAAGACCATGAAATAGAAGGACCACATAGTGATTTAAGCCTTTGGAGTTGTTTAGGAAACACAAAGGAGCTGAGGTGCAGGTCAAATTCATCTAATGGAGGACCTGTGTGCCTTGAATTTACCAAGGCGTGCCTATATATTCACCAAAATACTTAAGCTTGCAGAGCAAGATGGTGGCATTTGCGGAGAAGCAATAGGTTCCACGATACAATAGCCATTGGTTACAGTGAGGCTGCTCCTGGAAGACTGCAGATTACGCACCTTAGTGAACTTAGGGTCTGATTCAGAGCCGCTCGTAAGCGGCCGCTCGTTTGCTCCGATCGATGTTCACACATCTGCGCATGCGTATGGGTTTTAGTACGCATGCGCGAACCAGTCAGTGCAGTTGAAAATCGTGTGCTTGCAAAATAGCGAATGCCTGATAATTTGAGTGACAGAGTGAGGCGTTTGTGGATGGTAACAGGGGAAGGTGCTTGAAAACGGGGAGTGGAGATCCGAACGCAGGCGTGCCAAAAGGTCAAAATGGGCGTTTTAAGGGTGTGCATAATTAACAAAGCAGCGTCATCGACCACGTCAGTTGGGTGTCTTTTAGCCAGAACTGCTCGCATGATTGCGGTAGGAAAATGCAACCACAAGAATAGCGAGCAGTTCATTCGCCTTTCGATGTACTCGATTAATCTAATAAATAGCGGAGATGACGTATGATGCGAGCGGCCAGGGGGTATTTTTTACAAAAAAACATCCGCATGTTTTGTTCGCTCGTTCAGACATAGAGGCGTCAACAGACCGCAAAGAGCGAAAGGTCAATTTAAATAGCCAGACCCTTTTTCTGGACGAGCGAGCGCAAATAGCGTCCGGCTCTGAATCCGGCCCTTAGATCTGCAGAGAAGTGCACCTACACAGATACAGATACACAGGATCGACTCATGCCATACCCCAGTGCTCTGACTGATGCCATACCCCAGTGCTCTGACTCTGCCATACACCAGTGCTCTGACTCATGCCATACCCCAGTGCTCTGACTCATGCCATACCCTAGTGCTCTGACTCATGCCATACCCCAGTGCTCTGACTCATGCCACACCCCAGTGCTGTGACTCATGCCATACCCCAGTGCTCTGACTCATGCCACACCCCAGTGCTGTGACTCATGCCATACCCCAGTGCTCTGACTCATGCCATACACCAGTGCTCTGGCTCATGCCACACCCCAGTGCTCTGACTCATGCCATACCCCAGTGCTCTGACTGATGCCATACCCCAGTGCTCTGACTCATGCCATACCCCATTGCTCTGACTCATGCCACACCCCAGTGCTCTGACTCATGCCACACCCCAGTGCTCTGACTCATGCCACACCCCAGTGCTCTGACTCATGCCATACACCAGTGCTCTGACTCATGCCATACCCCAGTGCTCTGACTCATGCCATACCCTAGTGCTCTGACTCATGCCATACCCCAGTGCTCTGACTCATGCCACACCCCAGTGCTGTGACTCATGCCATACCCCAGTGCTCTGACTCATGCCATGCCCCATTGCTCTGACTCATGCCATACCCCAGTGCTGTGACTCATGCCATACCTCAGTGCTCTGACTCATGACCAAATAATTTTCTGTTCACTATCCCCACAAAAGCCATTTCATCTACAGCAATAATGGACTTTTTGGGCACGATTAATTAATCAAAGACTGATACAAGTTAGCCTTTTGTTTTTACTTATTAGTTAATCAGGAGACATTGAGCGGCCAAACACTAGCCCCATATCACAAGCCACAGACACTGCTACACAAGTCTCTGGAGTGGAAACAAACATGCAATGAAGTGGAAATGTCTCAGTGTATGTTTATGTGACATATCACATTTCACCAGATGTGCAGTGGTTTCAAACAGGCCAAACACCAAAAACCACCCTCAAGTATAAGGAAGTGCTGCATCTCTTAAAAAGTGCTTTTTTCTGAATAGCTGATTTCAAACCAGTCAAACCCCCCTGATTTCCAATTCACCCACCCCAGATGAGGCTGCCCACTGCTATCAGCTTATAAGTGCTGCAGGTGTTAGTGGTAGGAGAGAGCAAAGAGAAGAGGGGAGAGGAGAGGACAGGAGAAGGAGAAAGGAGAAGGAGTGAGGAGAGGAGAAAGGGAGAGGAGAAGTGAGAAGGGGAGAGGAGAGGAGAAGGAGTGAGGAGAGGAGAAGGGGAGAGGAGAAGTGAGAAGTGGAGAAGGGGAGAGGAGAAGTGAGAAGTGGAGAAGGGGAGAGGAGAGGAGAAGGAGTGAGGAGAGGAGAAGGGGAGAGAAGAGGAGCTGAGAAGGGGAGAGGAGAGGAGAAGGAAAGAGGAGAGAAGGGGAGAGGAGAGAGAAGGGGAGAGGAGAAGGAGTAAGGAGAGGAGAAAGGGAGAGGAGAGGAGAAGGGGAGAGGAGAAGGGGAGAGGAGAGGAGAAGGAGAGAGGAGAAGAGAGAAGCGGAGAAGGGGAGAGGAGAGGAGAAGGGGAGAGGAGAGGTGAAGGGGAGAGGAGAGGTAAGAGGAGAAGGGGAGAGGAGAGGAGAGGAGAAGGGGAGAGGAGAGGATAGGGGAGAGGAGAAGGGGAGAGGAGAAGGAGAGGAGAAGGGGAGAGGAGAAGGAGAGAGGAGAGAAGGGGAGAGGAGAGAGAAGGGGAGAGGAAAGGAGAAGGAGAGAAGGGGAGAGGAGAGAGAAAGGGAGAGGAGAGAAGGGGAGAGGAGAAAGAGAGGAGAGGAGAGGAGAGGAGAAGGGGAGAGGAGAGGTGAAGGAAAGGAGAAGGAGAGGAGAAGGGGAGAGGAGAGGAGAGGAGAAGGGGAGAGGAGAGGAGAAGGGGAGAGGAGAGGTGAAGGAAAGGAGAAGGGGAGAGGAGAGGAGAAGGAGAAGGGGAGAGGAGAGGTGAAAGAGAGGAGAGGAGAAGGAGAGAGGAGAAGGGGAGAGGAGAGGTGAATGAGAGCAGAGGAGAAGGGAAGAGGAGAGGTGAAGGGAAGGAGAGGAGAAGGGGAGAGGAGAGGAGAAGGGGAGAGGAGAGGTGAAGGAAAGGAGAAGGGGAGAGGAGAGGAGAAGGAGAGAGGAGAAGGGGAGAGGAGAGGTGAATGAGAGGAGAGGAGAAGGGGAGAGGAGAGGAGAAGGAGAGAGGAGAAGGGGAGAGGAGAAGTGAATGAGAGCAGAGGAGAAGGGGAGAGGAGAAGTGAAGGAGAGAAGAAGGAGAGGAGAAGAGAAGGGGAGAGATTAGTGATTGCTGCTAATGGGTTTCTGATTGCTTCATCTTGTGACTGTGTTTTATCTACTTTGTTTAGTCTGTTTATAATTTTTGCATTGTGTCTATTTTCATGTAGTTATGTTTGTGTGTGACTATTGTGCGTGACTATTGTGTGTGACTATTGTGTGTGACTATTGTGCGTGACTATTGTGAGTGACTATTGTATGTGACTATTGTATGTGACTATTGTGCGTGACTATTGTGTGTGACTATTGTGCGTGACTATTGTGTGTGACTATTGTATGTGACTATTGTGTGTGACTATTGTGTGTGACTATTGTATGTGACTATTGTGTGTGACGATTGTGTGTGACTATTGTATGTGACTATTATGCGTGACTATTGTGCGTGACTATTGTGTGTGACTATTGTGCGTGACTATTGTGTGTGATTATTGTGCGTGACTATTGTATGTGACTATTGTGTGTGACTATTGTGCATGACTATTGTGTGTGACTATTGTATGTGACTATTGTGTGTGACTATTGTATGTGACAATTGTGCGTGACTATTGTATGTGACTATTGTGTGTGACTATTGTGCGTGACTATTGTATGTGACTATTGTGTGTGACTATTGTGTGTGACTATTGTGCGTGACTATTGTGTGTGACTATTGTGCATGACTATTGTGTGTGACTATTGTATGTGACTATTGTGCGTGACTATTGTATGTGACTATTGTATGTGACTATTGTATGTGACTATTGTTTGTGACTATTGTGCGTGACTATTGTGCGTGACTATTGTGCGTGACTATTGTGCGTGACTATTGTATGTGACTATTGTGTGTGACTATTGTGCGTGACTATTGTATGTGACTATTGTTTGTGACTATTGTGCATGACTATTGTGCGTGACTATTGTATGTGACTATTGTATGTGACTATTGTGTGTGACTATTGTGCATGACTATTGTGCGTGACTATTGTGCATGACTATTATGTGTTGGAGCTGCCTGTAGTTCCTCTATGTTTTGTGTACTGTTTGATGTGTGTATAGCTGCCATGTTGGCTGGGGGGAGGGAGAGGGGATGAGGACATGGGCAGTGGTCAGCTGCAGATAGACATCCCATTATGACAACGGGTAGCAGAGGAATGGGGAGAGGGCGGGGAGGCATTAGGGAGCCAGGTAAAACAAAATGTGGGTGCAATGTGAGATTTATGTACAAGGGAAGATGTGCCCATACGTTCAGTATCATACATTCAGTGTCCTTTGCGATCAGTGCTGCGCCCTGGACTTCTGGGTTTATGACCCAGGAGTCCATCTGCACATGCGCAGAGTGACGCGGGGCCGCAGGGCATGCTGGGAGGGATCCGATAGGCTGCTATAGGATAACGCCAGCAAAAGTTGGCGTTACCCTCCGTGTCGAAGCCCCAGCGGCCCCCCAATAGTACATATGGAAAATGCGGTAAAACCCAGAAAACTGGATTTTTATTGCATTTTGCATTTTGTACATCCCACCCACAGTTTGTAACATGACAGTTAGGAGCTGATTGGTTGGTACTTTGGACCTCATTCAGAGCGGGTCGCACAAAGCGTGCGGTCGGTCTGAATGAGGGGAGGACGTCTTGAATTTTCAAGACGTCCTCCTTTGCGGTGGTAAGGCTGTGGGTTAACACCCACAGCCTTACAACCGCCTAAGGTGATGGTCGCGATGGTCAAGACCATCGCGACCATCGGGGCTTATGACGAGACCCTAGGGTAGGGTCTCCCTTGTCGTAAGCCCCGGAGAGCTTTTGGCTCTGTCTGAGCCGGAAACTCTCCACTGACATCAGTAGTGATGTCAGTGGGGCCGCCCCCAAACGGTAGACGTTCCCATGGGAACGCCTCCGTTTGGGACAGCTCGCCCCCTTTGGATCGAGACCCGCTACGACCGACAGCGCCGGTCGAAGCGGGTCTCACGCATGCGCACGACGTCGTGCGCATGCTCTGTGGGGGGCCATCGACCCGGTCCGAGCGCATCGGCGCTAATGACCGGGTCTGAATGACCCCCTTTATCTCGCTCCATGGCTTAGTACATAGACCCCTGAGTCCATTTTAAACCCGAGGTTGAGCTGGGAGTGGCCCCATTAAGAAATTTTGGTTGACATTTGTAGGTGGTGCCATGGGTGTAACTACCATAGGTGCAGGGGTGCAGCTGCTATGGAGCCCAGAGTTAGGGGGACCCATCTTCCATGTGTTCTATACATTTATCACCACTGGGTGATACATAGCGGCCCTTACACACTTTTTCTATGGGGCCTTCAAATCCCCTAGTTACACCCCTGGTGCTATATTATAGGTCAGTGATGAGGGATCCTATTGCGATGGGTGGAACTGGCTTGTTTTGTTGGGGGGTGACAGATTGCATCATTCCTCTTGTCTCCTGGAGACTGATGTCATTTTGTTTGGTGGTGGAAACATAAAGTGTTTTTGAATAGGTGCAAATTAGATGTTTTTTCATAACAATCAGGAACCTTTTCTGTGCAGATTTATTGTTTTAGCCCAGTGTGCGTCTAACTCCACATCCGGCTCCTTGGGTCTAAGGGCCTGATTCAGACCCGTTCGCTATCTGCGTACGCTCGCTGGATGCGTATCCAAATTTGTCAAAGTCATGCCACGGGAAGCGATCGCTCGCCAAGGCATAAGCCACCATGTCTTAGCGAGCGGCCACTTTGTATATGCGTACGCCCAATTGCACAGGCAGAGCCACCCACTAATACCACGACATCTCCAGGAAGTTTATTAAAACATTGGTACATCGAGCACCATCGGATGTGAACGCAGTGCTTGAGGGAGCTTTACCCTACCGCAAGCATTGCGAGGAAATCAGTGTAAAAATAAGGCAAGTGACGTGTACTATGACGCTGCCTGTTAATTATGCACGCCTCTAAAACGGCATTGAAACACTCAGGCACGCCTCCGTTCGCATCTCCAACCCCCCGTTTTTAGTGTCCTGCCCCTGTTACCACCCACAAACGGCCTCTCCTGTCACTCATGACCCTGGGCTGTCTTTGCAGGGTGAGCGAGCAGTATGCGATCGCAGTGAGTAGTTCACGCACACGCAGAACGAAGCGTACACATTCGCGTATGCAGACCATCGGCCCACTTACGAGCACAGGCATATAGCAAACGGGTCTGAATCAGGCCCTAAATCTTTGGTAGGTAGAAGAAAATACATAAAATAACAGAGATGACAGCTTGTTTATGTACTAATAGACCTGGATTTCAGACCATAATCTAAGAAAAAATAACAGAATAATACTGAAAATTCTAATTCTAAATAAAACTTCAATACCTCTCAATAATGTCAATTTCAACCCAGTTTCAATTTTCATTTGATGCAATGTAGCCTTTTATAGGACTCAAAGGGTTAAATGTAGTTGAAATGTCAGCGTCTCTCATTTAATGCTAACAGAATAAAACCTGCCTTTGTGTCACCAGTAAATGTGAGAGTCATCCTGCTGTTCCATTACACTTGTATCCCAATTTTCAGCAGATGATTTCCCCCGGTCAGCCTGGGTGGAAATGATTTTGCTTCCAGTAAATACGGCGATATTCATGCAATTACATTTTTATCAATTTTCATTATGCCATCAATTTGCAGATTTGAACTTTGTATTTCCATCCAATCTGCTGGGGAACATGACACAAATTATAAGTGGACAAGAAGGACGGATACGGGAATGGAAAAGTGACTTAAAGTATCCATGTAAAAGGACATTATCATTTTTTTAAGACCTAGTTTTGTATACCGCTGGACAATTATGGTTATAAATAACCGTAGACAATCTAAATTGCCATAATGTGCACTGAATATAGTATTTTCTTAGAGGGACATACCTTCCTATATAGCGTATCTGCAATGCAAAATTATTTTTTTGCAAATATAGAAATAGCTGATTTATAAATGTTCACTGATGTGACTGTAATTTCACAAGTATAATCCTCCCCTCCCCTCCATTCATGGCATTAAGGATAGACACAAAGCGACACAAGGTTGGGGTACAATTAGATTTAAGACTTGTGCAAATATTAAAGTTATGATATATTAAAGCTATGATATATTACAGCTATGATATATTAAAGCTATGATATATTACAGCTATGATATATTACAGCTATGATATATTAAAGCTATGTGAGTATCAGTATTTCAGCACATATGTCACTGTACACGTCTCACGAGGCGCCCATCTCTACATCGCCAGTATGTGTGCCGGGTCATTATCACCGGTGTGTACTTGTACATGCCCTATACTGTAGCAGGTGGAATCTATAGGCAGCCTAACAGACATATGCAGGGGCGTAACTAGGTATATGAAAGCTCCATAGCAAAAGTGTGTAAGGGCCCCTATGTACCACCCAGTTGTGAAAATGTATATAACACATGTAACTTTGACAAGGAAGATGACCCCCCTCAGCTCTGAGCCCCATAGCAGCTGCACCCCTTACACCTATGGTAGTTACACCCATGTATATACGCTTATGTGATGGTCTGCATTGGCCGTATAGGCGTCAGTGACAATGGGCCTGATTCAGAGCCAGACGCTCTGACAAGAGCGCTCGCTCCGAATCAGTGCCCTCCTACCTAATATTGGAGCGGCCTCCTGGCCGCTCGCATAGCTGTGGGTGACCACCCACAGCTTATACGAGTGGCCAAAAAGATGGTCGCGATGGTCAAGACTATCACAACCATCGGGCTTGCGACGAGACCCTGCGGTAGAGTCTCGCTGCCACAAGCCCAGGAGTGATTTTGTCTCTATCAGAGCCAAAAGCACTCCCACTGACATCACTAGTGATATCAGTGGGGCCGGCCCCAGCCAGTAGGCGTTCCCATGGGAACGCCTGTCTGGGCAGCAACGCCCCTGGCACGCCCACCAAAGGGGGCGTGCTGTCAATCAACATCAACGGCATGCACCCATTGATGTGAGACCCATAGCGACGGCTTGGCCATCGCTATTCGGGTCTCGCGCATGCGCATGTCGGAGCTCCCTCCGTCGTGCGCATGCGCACTAGGGCACCATCGACCCGCTTGTGAGCACTCAGCGCTCGCAAGTGGGTCAGAATCAGGCCCAATAATGTCCCTTCATACCCTCTGCTGCCTCTTCCATCATAAGGTTTGATATGTGCGAAACGCGTGTGATTCTGCATAGCCACATAAGTGTGTTTGTTTTCGGAACATGAACAGCACAAATTCATGCAAATAATGCTACGTAAACTCCTATATGTTCATCTCTGTATCGGCTCCGCTGTGAGAAAAACTTTTGGATACAAATGAACTTAACATTTACTTTCCTTGACACAATAACGCTTGGGGTGAGCCAAAAAGTGCATCAGAAGGAACCGTCCATATATTAATCTGGAAAAATATTAATATATTTCTCAGTGTTTGCAAGACTATAACATAACATAAATGCTAAACCAGCACGACCACAAAACATTTCATTTATTTATCTAAGTGAGTTAATTGTCGCGAGCTATGAAGAGTTTCTTATCTAATAGTGAGGTTTAGCGAATCTTACCCCTGACAAACAGATAAAACCCAATGGTGTTTGAGGCTGTAGTTATATAGCATCTCGTATTATCAGACTGTAACCAGTGAGGAAATTCATAAAAATGAATATACAATGGATTGGAGGGCACGCTCCAGTGATTTGTGATGTTCTCCCCTGGCAGCTGTCATGTTATAAGCTAAACCTGGCATGTGAAGGAATTAACATGACAGCCTGGACACAGTGTGACACAAGCTGCCATAATCTGATACATCAGCCATGAAATCACAATAACCAGAGCGTCTGTGATACCGGCGAAGAGCACGATGGGTTTAAGGCGGCCAGGAAGGGAAAATCTGCTGTGAGCAAAAAAAAATGGCCCTGGCAGAGCCACAGAGCAACGTGCAGATTACATTAGTGATGGTCGGTCTGTGACCTGGCTGCTGACGCACCATAACCAGTTAGATCCCAGTCTGCAAACTGTCATCAGCTAACACAGGGAGATTCATACAGGTGCGCAAACAGCCTGCAATCTTATACATCAAACTGTGGGGAGTCATATACACTCATGTATGAGGTCATCATAGCCAGAGGAGTCAGTATAGTGAGAACATAGTCAAAATAATAAGTATTCCCAATAGTAAATTGTCCCTATTCCGTACTGTACATCTCTCTGGTAATGCAAAGAAAAGCGACTCATTGTATTTTGCTATAAATCATTCTGTAATCATCGATCTGCACAAAACACCTCCAGCATGTTGTAAGTTATTCTCTATCTAATGTATAAAAACAAAAACACCATTAAGATTTATTTGCAGGGTAACCTTGGGCCAACAAAATCTGGTGCACCCGTAATGCCTCAGTACAATCCCAAGTCCCCAGGATAAGTTCAATAAGTGACCTGCCTGTGGTTCCAGGTTTAATCAGAGTTTTTAATCAACGTATTGCTGCATGTCATTCATTCATTATTCATGTACACAACATACAGCAGATTTTAGTCTTTTTATAGTATAGCTGCTGTGTTCATATTACACCATCTGTCCTCACTGATGTCCATGAGTGGTCTGCAGGGATCAAAGGGCCTGACTCAGAGCCGCTCGTAAGTGGCCGCTCGTTCATTCCGAGCGATGTTTGCACAACTGCGCATGCGTACGGATCGTAAAACGCATGCGCGAAGCAGACAGTGCGGCCGAAAATCGTTTGTTCTCTAAATAGCGAATGCCTGCTATTTTGAGTGGCAGGAGGAGGCGTATGTGGGTGGTAACGGGAAGGTGCTTGAAAACGGGGAGTGGAGATCCGAACGCAGGCGTGCTTAAAGGTCAAAACGGGCGTTTTATGGGTGTGCATAATTAATACAGCAGCATCATTGACCACGTCACTGGGTTATTTTATAGTCAGAACTGCTCGCAAGATTGCGGTAGGAAAAACCAACCACAAGAATAGCGAGCAGTTCATACGCTGGTCGATGTACTCGATTAATCTATTAAATAGCGGACATGACGTAGGATGCGAGTGGCCAGGGGGCGTAGTTTTCCAAAAAACAACCGCATGTTTGGTTCGCTTGTTCAGACCTAGAGGCGTGAACAGACAGCAAAGAGCGAACGGTTCATTTGAATAGCCAGCCCCTTTTTCTGGACGAGCGAGCGCAAATAGCATCCGGCTCTGAATCAGGCCCAAAGCTTCTTCCTGTATGCTCAGGTTATTCTCCATTCACAAGACGGCACCCTTGGAGCCCACACACTAGATGGAGAGCAGACAGTGGTGGGTCGGCAGAAGGAACAGCCTGGTGGACAGAGAAATAAACCTTGAGAGAGGATTTGCTCATTTACAGCCAACTTACACTGAGGACTAAAGTTACTAAGTATTGTGTTTTTGCCAAGTTTAAAGACGATTGGCATCGTAGGAATTCCTGAGTTTTCTAGATCAAACACTCAAATTTAGCAAGAATCATGTTTGACAGAATCGTGTATTCTGATGGTGTATGTGATCGCGTCTAATCCTCTTTTCTCCCCCGTGTTGTCTCTGACCGTGGCCAAAAAACTCCTGAACATGAAGTTGCACAGTGAGATCCATGCAGGCTTCTGTGTGTGCACAGTGTAAAAAAACTAAAAAAAATAAATAGAAAATAAAACAGTTTGGGGTCTCCTCCAAAAGCATAACCAGCACCGGACATTTTGAGCCAGTCCTGGTTGAGGAAATTACGGGGGGAAAACGGCATGGGGGTCCACAGTATTTCAATAAACCAGCACCAAGGAAATACAGGGTCGCACAGTCAAAGCATTTATCCCCCAAACTAGTCCTGGTGAAGCTGTGACCCCACCCCAATAAAGGGGTCCCCACTCCCCAGGTAACCCCAGGCCAGGTAACCCCAGGCTGAAGCCCTGGTCTATCCCTTGAACCCCTGGGAAGTGTGTGCAGAGTTTATAGTGGTAAAGAATAGATTTAAAGTAATATTGTCTTTTACATTAGGACTACAGGTCCCAGCAAGCTTGCCCTGCATGCCGATACTTGGAGAACCACAAATACCAGCATGCGGGGCATTAAGGGACTGCTGGTGCCTATAGTCCCCCTTTGAAATAAATATTAAAATAGAGATAGTACACACACCGTAGCAAGTAAAAATGTAATACATACTCACACTCACCCTATACATGTACTCACCTTGTCCCAGTGCTGATCGGTTCTCTTTTCTAGTACAATCCTGCTATATAGTTAACAAAAAAAAATGACATACTCACCCAACCCTTGTCGTAGGCTGGTCCTATGCTCCAGTAGCATCCCCGGGTCATTAAAAATAACAATATACAATCCCAAGCCATCCGGACACAGAAGAGCTGTAGGTGTATACAGTCATATGCAGCTCTTCTCCTCAAGAGACAGGACCCATGAGGTTTCCTGCACTTGTAGGGCCACCAGCCAACCAGCGGCCGTTACTATTGTAACCGGCTGCTCCTTGGTTGTGAGTGGCCTGACTGTGGCATTAACCACCTGCTAGTAAGAGCCCGATGCTGGTTTAAGGAAATATGGGGGAACCCTACAAAATTTTTTCCCTGTATTTCCTCAACTAGGATCGGCTCAGGAGCCCAGTGCTGGATCGTTGAAATACGGTTGACCACCACTCCATCCCCCCCCCTATTTCCTGAGCCAGGGCCGGTTTAAATAGCCCGGTGCTGGTTATGTTTTGTGGGGAAGGGACCACACCGGTTTTTTCTATTTTATACACTTTTTATACTGACACAGACAGAAGCCTGCACGGATCTCACTGATCTGTGCAGGCTTCTGCAAACACACTGCTCACAGGGCAGTGTGTTTGAAAAGTGTGTTTTGACCTGTTTAGTGTTTTTATGGACGCGTTTAAAAACACGATTCTTGGTAAATTCCCATGAAGTATTGTTTCCAATGGAAGTACTTTCCCAAGTTTGGCCGATAGTGTATTTTTTTTTTACCCCCGTGTTTTGCAGTTCGAATATTGTCTAACTCCCGTGTTTGCCTTTAGTAAATCTCTGTGTCAGAAAAACAGACTAAACTTCCCCGTGAATGGCGTCTCGGACCAACACGGTTCTTAGTCATTTAAGCCCTTAGAGTACAAGTTGCACCATTCTGGATTCTCACCAATATCTGAATAATAATAGATTGTACTCTTTTAGCGCTTTGATATACAATCTTCTTTTACTATGTAGCTTTACCATAAACTGAAATAAAACCTAACATACAGTAGGGCCTTATTCAGAGATGGACGGTAATGTAATCGCAGCTGCATTCACTCATGGATCACAGCTGCTAAAATGCGCTAATACCTTCCAACGCACAACCGAGCATAGAGACGCCCACTGCTGCCATCTAACATCCGTCCAATGACATGCAACAGTGTAAACATCGGTACTATTGGCGCACATCAGTCAGCCGCGCATCATGTAAGTCATGTTTGACCATCTGCAAACACTGCAGCTCTCCTGACATGCAGATCGCTCTAATGTAATGGCTAATTTATGCACGCCCACAAAACAGCGCTCAGTCAGACACGCCTGCGTTCTTCTAACCACTGCCCCATTACCACCCGCAAACGCTGAATATCTGTCACTCACTCTGCCAGTGGTTTCTCTGTGTTTGTCATGTGATCGCTGTGTGTGCGCAGTGCTGCATTCGCACATGCGTAATAGCAAACAATCGTCCATTCGGTGAAAATATAGATCAGTATTGCGTCCGTCTCTATATCAGGTCCATAGTGCGTAACTTCAATGATGAAATATACACCTGTGAAAAAAGAAAATGAGGTGAATTCTTGTAAATCAAAGTCCCATAATCCCACCCTGCAGTAACTAATGGGGATACAATATTCTTACTCCCAGCTTCTCTTATACAAGGATGAATGTCCTCTCTCCCAATCAGATTGCTCCAATATTCAGAATAATAATAAAATATAATAATGCCATAAAGTAGAACATAAAGGGATCTATTTTCTAAACAGTGTTAGGAGACAGAGAGGGATATTCAATATGAAACGTAACCTTCGCTGTCGAAGTTTACGTTTCTTATCGGAGCTTTTACCTGGGATAAAGTATCGGGAGCGCGCCCGCTTATCCCCGTATTCAATATGAAACTAACGAAAACAGGAGCCAGCGAAGTGGGATTTGCATAAAGTTACGAATTTTTCCTTAAAAAAATTGTAGAAAACCCCTAAAGCTGTCAAAACATGAGGGATCACTATGGGTACCCCTGTTTTAGCCTGCAAATGAAAATCAGGGATTTAAATAGCTGCGGCAGGTGCTTTTTTCCCGACATTGAAGAAGTGATGCAGAAGAGCACTTAGGTTATTTTTTTCGCTTTTTTAAGTGGTCCCATCAAATTTGGGGTACATGAAAATGGGTACTAGCATATTTTGATGTCCCTAAAGTAAGTTTTTCAAATTTCTGCATTTGTGCACCTGCCGCTAATAATCTATTCTAGAATACACCTGCCGCTAATAATCTATTCTATAATACACCTGCCGCTAATAATCTATTCTATAATACACCTGCCGCTAATAATCTATTCTAGAAACCACCTGCCGCTAATAATCTATTCTAGAATACACCTGCCGCTACTAATCTATTCTATAATACACCTGCCGCTAATAATCTATTCTATAATACACCTGCCGCTAATAATCTATTCTAGAAACCACCTGCCGCTAATAATCTATTCTATAAAACACCTGCCGCTAATAATCTATTCTAGAATACACCTGCCGCTAATAATCTATTCTATAATACACCTGCCGCTAATAATCTATTCTATAATACACCTGCCGCTAATAGCCTATTCTATAATACACCTGCCGCTAATAATCTATTCTATAATACACCTGCCGCTAATAATCTATTCTAGAAACCACCTGCCGCTAATAATCTATTCTATAAAACACCTGCCGCTAATAATCTATTCTAGAATACACCTACTGCTAATAATCTATTCTATAATACACCTGCCGCTAATAATCTATTCTATAATACACCTGCCGCTAATAATCTATTCTATAATACACCTGCCGCTAATAATCTATTCTATAATACACCTGCCGCTAATAATCTATTCTATAATACACCTGCCGCTAATAACCTATTCTATAATACACCTGCCGCTAATAATCTATTTTATAATACACCTGCCGCTAATAATCTATTCTATAATACACCTGCCGCTAATAACCTATTCTAGAAACCACCTACCGCTAATAACCTACTCTAGAATACACCTGCCGCTAATAATCTATTCTAGAAACCACCTGCCGCTAATAACCTATTCTAGAAACCACCTGCCGCTAATAACCTATTCTATAATACACCTGCCGCTAATAATCTATTCTAGAATACACCTGCCGCTAATAACCTACTCTAGAATACACCTGCCGCTAATAACCTATTCTAGAATACACCTGCCGCTAATAATCTATTCTATAAAACACCTGCCGCTAATAATCTATTCAAGAATACACCTGCCGCTAATAATCTATTCTATAATACACCTGCCGCTAATAATCTATTCTATAATACACCTGCCGCTAATAGCCTATTCTATAATACACCTGCCGCTAATAATCTATTCTATAATACACCTGCCGCTAATAATCTATTCTAGAAACCACCTGCCGCTAATAATCTATTCTATAAAACACCTGCCGCTAATAATCTATTCTAGAATACACCTACCGCTAATAATCTATTCTATAATACACCTGCCGCTAATAATCTATTCTATAATACACCTGCCGCTAATAATCTATTCTATAATACACCTGCCGCTAATAATCTATTCTATAATACACCTGCCGCTAATAATCTATTCTATAATACACCTGCCGCTAATAACCTATTCTATAATACACCTGCCGCTAATAATCTATTCTATAATAAACCTGCCGCTAATAATCTATTCTATAATACACCTGCCGCTAATAACCTATTCTAGAAACCACCTACCGCTAATAACCTACTCTAGAATACACCTGCCGCTAATAATCTATTCTAGAAACCACCTGCCGCTAATAATCTATTCTATAATACACCTGCCGCTAATAATCTATTCTAGAATACACCTGCCGCTAATAACCTATTCTAGAAACCACCTGCCGCTAATAACCTATTCTATAATACACCTGCCGCTAATAACCTACTCTAGAATACACCTGCCGCTAATAACCTATTCTAGAATACACCTGCCGCTAATAATCTATTCTAGAATACACCTGCCACTAATAATCTATTCTATAATACACCTGCCGCTAATAATCTATTCTAGAAACCACCTGCCGCTAATAATCTATTCTATAATACACCTACCGCTAATAATCTATTCTATAATACACCTACCACTAATAATCTATTCTATAATACACCTGCTGCTAATAATCTATTCTATAATACACCTGCCGCTAATAATCTATTCTATAATACACCTGCCGCTACTAATCTATTCTATAATACACCTGCCGCTAATAATCTATTCTATAATACACCTGCCGCTAATAATCTATTCTAGAAACCACCTGCCGCTAATAATCTATTCTATAAAACACCTGCCGCTAATAATCTATTCTAGAATACACCTGCCGCTAATAATCTATTCTATAATACACCTGCCGCTAATAATCTATTCTATAATACACCTGCCGCTAATAGCCTATTCTATAATACACCTGCCGCTAATAATCTATTCTATAATACACCTGCCGCTAATAATCTATTCTAGAAACCACCTGCCGCTAATAATCTATTCTATAAAACACCTGCCGCTAATAATCTATTCTAGAATACACCTACCGCTAATAATCTATTCTATAATACACCTGCCGCTAATAATCTATTCTATAATACACCTGCCGCTAATAATCTATTCTATAATACACCTGCCGCTAATAATCTATTCTATAATACACCTGCCGCTAATAACCTATTCTATAATACACCTGCCGCTAATAATCTATTTTATAATACACCTGCCGCTAATAATCTATTCTATAATACACCTGCCGCTAATAACCTATTCTAGAAACCACCTACCGCTAATAACCTACTCTAGAATACACCTGCCGCTAATAATCTATTCTAGAAACCACCTGCCGCTAATAACCTATTCTAGAAACCACCTGCCGCTAATAACCTATTCTATAATACACCTGCCGCTAATAATCTATTCTAGAATACACCTGCCGCTAATAACCTACTCTAGAATACACCTGCCGCTAATAACCTATTCTAGAATACACCTGCCGCTAATAATCTATTCTATAAAACACCTGCCGCTAATAATCTATTCAAGAATACACCTGCCGCTAATAATCTATTCTATAATACACCTGCCGCTAATAATCTATTCTATAATACACCTGCCGCTAATAGCCTATTCTATAATACACCTGCCGCTAATAATCTATTCTATAATACACCTGCCGCTAATAATCTATTCTAGAAACCACCTGCCGCTAATAATCTATTCTATAAAACACCTGCCGCTAATAATCTATTCTAGAATACACCTACCGCTAATAATCTATTCTATAATACACCTGCCGCTAATAATCTATTCTATAATACACCTGCCGCTAATAATCTATTCTATAATACACCTGCCGCTAATAATCTATTCTATAATACACCTGCCGCTAATAATCTATTCTATAATACACCTGCCGCTAATAACCTATTCTATAATACACCTGCCGCTAATAATCTATTCTATAATAAACCTGCCGCTAATAATCTATTCTATAATACACCTGCCGCTAATAACCTATTCTAGAAACCACCTACCACTAATAACCTACTCTAGAATACACCTGCCGCTAATAATCTATTCTAGAAACCACCTGCCGCTAATAATCTATTCTATAATACACCTGCCGCTAATAATCTATTCTAGAATACACCTGCCGCTAATAACCTATTCTAGAAACCACCTGCCGCTAATAACCTATTCTATAATACACCTGCCGCTAATAACCTACTCTAGAATACACCTGCCGCTAATAACCTATTCTAGAATACACCTGCCGCTAATAATCTATTCTAGAATACACCTGCCACTAATAATCTATTCTATAATACACCTGCCGCTAATAATCTATTCTAGAAACCACCTGCCGCTAATAATCTATTCTATAATACACCTACCGCTAATAATCTATTCTATAATACACCTACCACTAATAATCTATTCTATAATACACCTGCTGCTAATAATCTATTCTATAATACACCTGCCGCTAATAATCTATTCTATAATACACCTGCCGCTAATAATCTATTCTAGAAGCCACCTACCGCTAATAACCTACTCTAGAATACACCTGCCGCTAATAATCTATTCTAGAAACCAACTGCCGCAAATAATCTATTCTATAATACACCTGCCGCTAATAATCTATTCTATAATACACCTGCCGCTAATAATCTATTCTATAATACACCTGCCGCTAATAACCTATTCTAGAAACCACCTACCGCTAATAACCTACTCTAGAATACACCTGCCGCTAATAATCTATTCTAGAAACCACCTGCCGCTAATAACCTATTCTAGAAACCACCTGCCGCTAATAACCTATTCTATAATACACCTGCCGCTAATAATCTATTCTAGAATACACCTGCCGCTAATAACCTACTCTAGAATACACCTGCCGCTAATAACCTATTCTAGAATACAACTGCCGCTAATAATCTATTCTAGAATACACCTGCCACTAATAATCTATTCTATAATACACCTGCCGCTAATAATCTATTCTAGAAACCACCTGCCGCTAATAATCTATTCTATAATACACCTACCGCTAATAATCTATTCTATAATACACCTACCGCTAATAATCTATTCTATAATACACCTGCCGCTAATAATCTATTCTATAATACACCTGCCGCTAATAATCTATTCTATAATACACCTGCCGCTAATAATCTATTCTAGAAACCACCTGCCGCTAATAATCTATTCTAGAAAACACCTGCCGCTAATAATCTATTCTATAATACACCTGCCGCTAATAATCTATTCTATAATACACCTGCCGCTAATAATCTATTCTAGAAAACACCTGCCGCTAATAATCTATTCTATAATACACCTGCCGCTAATAATCTATTCTATAATACACCTGCCGCTAATAATCTATTCTAGAATACACCTGCCGCTAATAATCTATTCTAGAAACCACCTGCCGCTAATAATCTATTCTATAATACACCTGCCGCTAATAATCTATTCTATAATACACCTGCCGCTAATAATCTATTCTATAATACACCTGCCGCTAATAATCTATTCTATAATACACCTGCCACTAATAATCTATTCTATAATACACCTGCCGCTAATAATCTATTCTAGAATACACCTGCCGCTATAAATCTATTCTAGAAACCACCTGCCGCTATAAATCTATTCTAGAAACCTCCTGCCGCTAATAATCTATTCTATAATACACCTGCCTCTAATAATCTATTCTAGAATACACCTGCCGCTATAAATCTATTCTAGAAACCACCTGCCGCTATAAATCTATTCTAGAAACCTCCTGCCGCTAATAATCTATTCTATAATACACCAGCCTCTAATAATCTATTCTATAATACACCTGCCGCTAATAATCTATTCTAGAATACACCTGCCGCTAATAATCTATTCTATAATACACCTGCCGCTAATAATCTATTCTAGAAACCACCTGCCGCTAATAATCTATTCTAGAATACACCTGCCGCTATAAATCTATTCTAGAAACCACCTGCCGCTATAAATCTATTCTAGAAACCTCCTGCCGCTAATAATCTATTCTATAATACACCAGCCTCTAATAATCTATTCTATAATACACCTGCCGCTAATAATCTATTCTAGAATACACCTGCCGCTAATAATCTATTCTATAATACACCTGCCGCTAATAATCTATTCTAGAAACCACCTGCCGCTAATAATCTATTCTATAATACACCTGCCGCTAATATTCTATTCTATAATACACCTGCCGCTAATAATCTATTCTAGAATACACCTGCCGCTAATAACCTATTCTAGAAACCACCTGCCGCTAATAATCTATTCTATAATACACCTGCCGCTAACAATCTATTCTATAATACACCTGCCGCTAATAATCTATTCTATAATACACCTGCCACTAATAATCTATTCTATAATACACCTGCCGCTAATAATCTATTCTAGAATACACCTGCCGCTAATAATCTATTCTATAATACACCTGCCGCTATAAATCTATTCTAGAAACCACCTGCCGCTATAAATCTATTCTAGAAACCACCTGCCGCATACTTACAGAATAGCCCTGAACCTATTTCCCTATTGTTAAACAATTTTTTCCAATTTTTTTTTTTCACCCCAATTTTTAAATTAATTTTTTGGGGTGTCCCTATTTTTTTTAAAAAACTTTTTTTGACACAGTTATTTTTTAAATGTCATTCCCAGAGGTGCAGGCTATTTTTTTTAAGCCTGCACTCCTAAACCCCAATTCTGCACTTTTTTTTGACACCTATTCTATGGTGAAAAGTTATCCCTGTTTTTTATCAAAGACTTTTCGGACCTGCGAAAAGTCTTTAAAATTGAATACGGTGTAAAACTAAAACCTGTGATAATGACGTCATAGGTGCGATATTAATGCAAAAACTGAGTTTTCGCACCCATATTGAATTCCCCTAAGAGTGAAAAGTGATAAGAAAGTTATAAGGTGCCAGCCAATCAGCTCCCAACTGTAATTTTTCAAACACAGCCTGTGAGAGGACAGTTGGGAGCTGATTGGCTGGCACCTTATCACTCACTTATCACTTTTCACTCTGTCTCCTAACACTGCTTAGTAAATAGAGCCCAAAAAAACATCCAGTGCAACAATGTATGGATAAAAATTATATATATATATTGCACCTACAAACATAAACTCTAAAAACAGCATATTACAAAAAAGACCTGGATTTGTCTCCTACCAGAGATATCACATATTGGGAGCAATACAGAACAGAGCTTGGTGTAATCCCAGCTTTAAACGGAAGCCAATGGGAATTTGGGATTGGAACGCTTTAAAGTCCCTCAATCTGCACAAAGGAGCCATATAGCAGCGCGGTGCACAAGCTGGTGGGTATTGCAGAAATTCATATCTTCCTTGAGTGAGTCTTAGGCATTCCACCGCCTTATGTACCACCTATAGCCTGGTGGGACCCTCATGTGCCGCTCACTGCCCTGCACTGGTCTCCCCTCGAGCCTCTTCAGTCAGGTGAGCTGATATTGCTCACTTGGAAAGTCACCTTTATGCTAATGATCTCACTAACAAGGAGGGTGTTTGAGCAGAGAAACAGATTCAAATATCCTATTTTCTCCTGCGGTCCCCCTGTTTTCCTCGGTTATCACATTCCCATAGGCACTGCGGTGTCTGCACAATTTATGGTGGTAACGCCATGTTTGGAATATCCCCTCCAGGTCAGAACAGGCTGCTGTTGAATACTGTAGCAGCAGAATTTCCTCTGGGTTTTATAAATTGCTCCTAATGGGATATGCAGCAACATAGAGCTAACCCAATAAATAGACCCCTTAATCTTTTACAGAGACTTTGAACAAAACTAATCACATCATAATAACAGGAGAAGCAGAAAACAAGTTCTGTTAGGGACAGTTGTGGATTGTTACTGGAGCTGTGAAACTAATCTGACTGGATCGGCTTCCTCTGAGGTTCCTGCAGAATAGTGATAGATACGATACAAAATAGTGATAGATACGATACAAAATAGTGATAGATAGGATGCAGAATAGTGATAGATAAGATACAGAATAGTGATAGATACGATACAGAATAGTGATAGATACGATACAAAATAGTGATAGATACGATACAGAATAGTGATAGATACGATACAGAATAGTGATAGATACGATACAAAATAGTGATAGATAAGATGTAAAATAGTGATAGATAGGATGCAGAATAGTGATAGATACGATACAGAATAGTGATAGATACGATACAGAATAGTGATAGATAGGATACAGAATAGTGATAGGATACAGAATAGTGATAGATAGGATACAGAATAGTGATAGATAGGATACAGAATAGTGATAGATACGATACAGAATAGTGATAGATACGATAGAAAATAGTGATAGATAGGATACAGAATAGTGATAGATAGGATACAGAATAGTGATAGATAGGATACAAAATAGTGATAGATAGGATACAGAATAGTGATAGGATACAGAATAGTGATAGATACGATACAGAATAGTGATAGATACGATACAGAATAGTGATAGATACGATAGAAAATAGTGATAGATAGGATACAAAATAGTGATAGATACGATACAGAATAGTGATAGGATACAGAATAGTGATAGATACGATACAGAATAGTGATAGATACGATACAGAATAGTGATAGATACGATACAGAATAGTGATAGATATGATAGAAAATAGTGATAGATAGGATACAGAATAGTGATAGATACGATACAGAATAGTGATAGGATACAGAATAGTGATAGATACGATACAGAATAGTGATAGATACGATACAGAATAGTGATAGATACGATACAGAATAGTGATAGATACAATACAGAGTAGTGATAGATAAGATGCAAAATAGTGATAGATACGATGCAAAATAGTGATAGATACGATACAGAATAGTGATAGATAGGATACAGAATAGTGATAGATAGGATACAGAATAGTGATAGATACGATACAGAATAGTGATAGATACGATACAGAATAGTGATAGATACGATACAAAATAGTGATAGATAGGATACAGAATAGTGATAGGATACAGAATAGTGATAGATAGGATACAGAATAGTGATAGATAGGATACAGAATAGTGATAGATACGATACAGAATAGTGATAGATACGATAGAAAATAGTGATAGATAGGATACAGAATAGTGATAGATACGATACAGAATAGTGATAGGATACAGAATAGTGATAGATACGATACAGAATAGTGATAGATACGATACAGAATAGTGATAGATAGGATACAGAATAGTGATAGATAGGATACAGAATAGTGATAGATACGATACAGAATAGTGATAGATACGATACAGAATAGTGATAGATAGGATACAGAATAGTGATAGATACGATACAGAATAGTGATAGATACGATACAAAATAGTGATAGATAAGATGCAAAATAGTGATAGATAGGATGCAGAATAGTGATAGATAGGATACAGAATAGTGATAGATACGATACAGAATAGTGATAGATACGATACAGAATAGTGATAGATAGGATACAGAATAGTGATAGGATACAGAATAGTGATAGATACGATACAGAAAAGTGATAGATACGATACAAAATAGTGATAGATAAGATGCAAAATAGTGATAGATAAGATGCAAAATAGTGATAGACACGATACAGAATAGTGATAGATATGATACAGAATAGTGATAGATAGGATACAGAATAGTGATAGATAGGATACAGAATAGTGATAGATACGATACAGAATAGTGATAGATAAGATATAGAATAGTGATAGATACGATACAGAATAGTGATAGATACGATAGAAAATAGTGATAGATAGGATAGAAAATAGTGATAGATAGGATACAGAATAGTGATAGATAGGATACGGAATAGTGATAGATACGATACGGAATAGTGATAGGATACAGAATAGTGATAGATAGGATACAGAATAGTGATAGATACGATACAAAATAGTGATAGATACGATACAGAATAGTGATAGATACGATACAGAATAGTGATAGATAGGATACAGAATAGTGATAGATACGATACAGAATAGTGATGGATACGATACAGAATAGTGATGGATACGATACAGAATAGTGATGATACGATACAGAATAGTCATAGTAACGATACAGAAAAGTGATAGATACGATACAGAATAGTGATAGATACGATACAGAATAGTGATAGATACGATACAAAATAGTGATAGATACGATACAGAATAGTGATAGATACGATACAGAATAGTGATAGATACGATACAAAATAGTGATAGATACGATACAGAATAGTGATAGATACGATACAGAATAGTGATAGATACGATACAAAATAGTGATAGATACGATACAGAATAGTGATAGATACGATACAGAATAGTGATAGATAAGATGCAGAATAGTGATAGATACGATACAGAATAGTGATAGATACGATACAGAATAGTGACAGATA
Organism: Taudactylus pleione; assembly: GCA_031769625.1. NCBI lineage: Eukaryota > Metazoa > Chordata > Amphibia > Anura > Myobatrachidae > Taudactylus > Taudactylus pleione. The sequence goes on along the minus strand of JAUIMM010001314.1, from coordinate 112,747 downwards.
TGATACAAAATGATCCATTCTTAACATAATCACATTTGAATCTTTATCACCGCGCTTCAACTTTATTTTCAAAATATGTATTTGAAATCGCAACTGAGAGAGATACGATCAAACATATGGGATAGAGCACATATATGTGGATTTTTACATGTGTTTTGCATGCAAATGACATTTTATTAACATTTAGTTGGATGCTGTTTAAAAGGCATTTGCTGAGCCAGAATATTCATCAAAATTGTTTGGAATATATACATATGTATGTCCATTAAAATGCAAATGTTCTCATTTGATTTTGCAAATGTTCTGACTGTGGGTAGGCCTAAAATAAGATGTAATCTGCATTTTAATGGAGAAAAGACACTTTCTTTTTGTAAGGGTATGATACATACATTTCAAGAAAAGTATGTGTTGGATCAGGGAAATGAAGACCAACTACATCTGGCCCAACTAGTTCTTTACATATGAATGTCAGTGTGACAGCGCTAGGGTACAAGTGCACATCGCTAGGGTACAAGTGCACACAGCTAGGGTACGAGTGCACAGCGCTAGGGTACAAGTGCACACTGCTAGGGTACAAGTGCACACTACTAGGGCACAAGCGCTAGGGTACAAGTGCACACTGCTAGGGTACAAGTGCATACTGCTAGGGTACAAGTGCACACTGTTGGGGCACAAGTGCACACTATTAGGGCACAAGTGCACACTGCTAGGGTACAAGTGCATGCTGCTAGGGTACAAGTGCACACAGCTAGGGTACGAGTGCACAGCGCTAGAGTACAAGTGCACACTGCTAGGGTACAAGTGCACACTACTAGGGCACAAGCGCTAGGGTACAAGTGCACACTGCTAGGGTACAAGTGCACACTACTAGGGCACAAGCGCTAGGGTACAAGTGCACACTGCTAGGGTACAAGTGTAGACTGCTAGGGTACAAGTGTACATTGCTGGGGCACAAGTGCACACTATTAGGGCACAAGTGCACACTGCTAGGGTAAAAGTGCACGCTGCTAGGGTACAAGTGCACAGCGCTAGGGTACAAGTGCACACAGCTAGGGTACGAGTGCACAGCGCTAGAGTACAAGTGCACACTGCTAGGGTACAAGTGCACACTACTAGGGCACAAGAGCTAGGGTACAAGTGCACACTATTAGGGCACAAGTGCACACTGCAAGGGCACAAGTGCACGCTGCTAGGGTACAAGTGCACAGCACTAGGGTACAAGTGCACACCGCTAGGGTACAAGTGCACACCGCTAGGGTACAAGTGCACACTGGGGGAGATGTATTATAGCAGCACGTTAAGTGCCCCTATACAACTGCTCCAGCCTCCCTTTTGTTTATCTGGCTCTGGATGTTGCTGTCAATGTAGCTCCAGATTATACATATGTTAGGAGAGTAGTACAGTGAAAACAGATATACTGTAGTAGTAGCAGCAGAGTAGCAGGCTGAAAGCAGAGAGTAGTAGCAGAGTAGTATGGTGACAGCAGATAGTAGGAGCAGAGTAGTATGGAGCCAGCAGATTGTAGCAGCAGAGTAGTAGGGTGACAGCAGATAGTAGTGGCAGACTAGTAAAGTGACAGCAGATAGTAGTAGCAGAGTAGTATGGAGCCAGCAGATTGAAGCAGCAGAGTAGTATGATGAGAGCAGATAGTAGTAGCAGAGTAGTATGATGAGAGCAGATAGTAGTAGCAGAGTAGTATGATGACAGCAGATAGTAGTAGCAGAGTAGTATGGTGACAGCAGATAGTAGTAGCAGAGTAGTATGGTGACAGCAGATAGTAGTAGCAGAGTAGTATGGTGACAGCAGATAGAAGTAGCAGATTAGTACAGTGACAGCAGATAGTAGTAGCAGAGTAGTAAGGTGACAGCAGATAGTAGTAGCAGAGTAGTATGATGACAGCAGATAGTAGTAGCAGAGTAGTACAGTGACAGCAGATAGTAGTAGCAGAGTAGTAAGGTGACAGCAGATAGTAGTAGCAGAGTAGTATGATGGCAGCAGATAGTAGTAGCAGATTAGTACAGTGACAGCAGATAGTAGTAGCAGAGTAGTATGATGACAGCAGATAGTAGTAGCAGAGTAGTATGATGGCAGCAGATAGTAGTAGCAGAGTAGTATGATGGCAGCAGATAGTAGTAGCAGAGTAGTACAGTGACAGCAGATAGTAGTAGCAGATTAGTACAGTGACAGCAGATAGAAGTAGCAGAGTAGTATGATGGCAGCAGATAGTAGTAGCAGATTAGTACAGTGACATCAGATAGTAGTAGCAGAGTAGTATGGTGACAGCAGATAGTAGTAGCAGAGTAGTATGATGACAGCAGATAGTAGTAGCAGAGTAGTATGATGACAGCAGATATTAGTAGCAGAGTAGTACAGTGACAGCAGATAGTAGTAGCAGAGTAGTAAGGTGACAGCAGATAGTAGTAGCAGAGTAGTATGATGGCAGCAGATAGTAGTAGCAGATTAGTAGAGTGACAGCAGATAGTAGTAGCAGAGTAGTATGATGACAGCAGATAGTAGTAGCAGAGCAGTATGATGGCAGCAGATAGTAGTAGCAGAGTAGTACAGTGACAGCAGGTAGTAGTAGCAGATTAGTACAGTGACAGCAGATAGTAGTAGCAGAGTCATATGATGGCAGCAGATAGTAGTAACAGAGTAGTATGGTGGCAGCAGATAGTAGTAGCAGAGTAGTACAGTGACAGCAGATAGTAGTAGCAGATTAGTACAGTGACAGCAGATAGTAGTAGCAGAGTAGTATGATGGCAGCAGATAGTAGTAGCAGATTAGTACAGTGACAGCAGGTAGTAGTAGCAGAGTAGTAGGGTGACAGCAGCTTGTAGTAGCAGAGTACTACAGTGACAGCAGATAGTAGTAGCAGAGTAGTAGGGTAACAGGAGATAGTAGTAGCAGAGTAGTACAGTGACAGCAGATAGTAGTAGCAGAGTAGTATGGTGACAGCAAATAGTAGTAGCAGAGTAGTACAGTGACAGCAGATAGTAGTAGCAGATTAGTACAGTGACAGCAGATAGTAGTAGCAGAGTAGTAGGGTGACAGCAGATAGTAGTAGCAGAGTAGTACAGTTACAGCAGATAGTAGTAGCAGAGTAGTAGGGTGACAGCAGATAGTAGTAGCAGAGTAGTAGGGTGACAGCAGATAGTAGTAGCAGAGTAGTACAGTGACTGCAGATAGTAGTAGCAGAGTAGTATGGTGACAGCAGATAGTAGTAGCAGAGTAGTACAGTGACAGCAGATAGTAGTAGCAGATTAGTACAGTGACAGCAGATAGTAGTAGCAGAGTAGTAGGGTGACAGCAGAAAATAGTAGCAGAGTAGTAGGGTGACAGCAGATAGTAGTAGCAGAGTAGTAGGGTTACAGCAGATAGTAGTAGCAGAGTAGTACGGTGACAGTTGATAGTAGTAGCAGAATAGTATGGTGACAGCAGATAGTAGTAGCAGAGTAGTAAGGTGACAGTAGATAGTAGTAGCAGAGTAGTAAGGTGACAGCAGATAGTAGTAGCAGAGTAGTAAGGTGACAGCAGATAGTAGTAGCGTAGTATTAGGGTGACAGCAGATAGAAGTAGCAGAGTAGTAAGGTGGTGACAGCAGATAGTAGTAGCAGAGTAGTAGGGTTACAGCAGATAGTAGTAGCAGAGTAGTACAGTGATCCGGTCGGATCCCTCCCATCACATCCTGCAGCGGGCGTCCTTCTGCGCATGTGCAGAAGGACGCCAGAGGGACTTCTGGGTGTTAATCTCGGAATGCCCTCTGATCAGAGCCATCGCAGAGGACAACTCTTATCGGGAGAGTTGCCCTTTGCAGTATTCTAGGTACATACCGGGTAATGAACCGTGATATGTACCCGAAGACAGACGGGATGTATCGCAACGTGTATGCAATGCTTAGTACATTCCGCCCTTTATCTCTCTCTGTTTTATCTCTCTACAAGCCTTAATACATCTACCCCAAATTCATGGAGCTTAATGTCTACAAATGCAGGGGTGACATATATGGCTGTGATGTGAATGGGAATGAGATTAATGTATACATCTGAGACAGGGGAAATACTGATTTCAGATAAGGTTACACCTTGAAATGATGGGACAGAGATTCAGTATTCATGAGCCGCACATTGTGTAATGGTTAATTGTTATAGTAGTGCTTAGTGGCGTTAAAAGGGGGGTGCGGACCACACACGGGTGTCAGCCACCAATGGGTGACACCAAGGTGCTGGCTCCCCCTCAGTGACAGGAGCTGGGTGCTGCACTGTTAGCATTAAGTGCAGCACTCAGCTCCTGCCACAGTGAGGGAGCTGGCACCCCCCACCACCCCAGTGATGATAACCACGGGCCACGCCACCTAACTATGAGGCCACGCCCATTCCGGTGGCATGCGGCTGCGCGCACTGATTGTCACCGCGGGGAGGGACGTCACTGGTAGTTCTATACAGATATGATTGCAAGCTGTGTATAGTTCTGGCACTCGTAAGCCCCAGGGAGCTTCCTGCTCTTTTCGAGCAGGAAGTTCCCCACTGACATCAGCGATGATGTCAGTGGGGCCGCCCCCAAATGGCAAGCATTCCGACTGGAATGCCTCTGTTTGGCCGGGCAGACTCCCGGCCCGCCCAGCAAATGGGGCGAGCTGTCACTCAACATCGACAGCTCACCCCGACTGCTACGAGACCCCTAACGACGGAGCACCCATTGTTAGCCGGGTCTCACGCATGCGCATGACGGAGCCGGCTCTGTCATGCGAATGCGCTGTGGGGCAACATCGAGTCGGTTGTGAGCGCTCAGCACTCACGACCGACTCTGAATGAGTTCCATAGAGTGAAGCTGTCCCATATATACTATGTACCAAAGAGTGAAGCAGTCCCATATATACTATGGACCGTAGAGTGAAAGAAGCGCCATATATACTATGGACCATAGAGAGAAGCAGTCCCATGTATACTATGGACCATAGAGTGAAGCAGTCCCATGTATACTATGGACCATAGAGTGAAGCAGCGCCATATATACTATGGACCATAGAGTGAAGTGGTCACATATATACTATGGACCATAGAGTGAAGCAGTCCCATATATACTATCGACCATAGAGTGAAGCAGTCCCATATATACTATAGACCATAGAGTGAAGCAGTCCCATATATACTATGGACCATAGAGAGAAGCAGTCCCATATATACTATGGACCGTAGAGTGAAGCAGTCCCACATATACTATGGACCGTAGAGTGAAGCAGTCCCATATATACTATGGACCGTAGAGTGAAGCAGTACCATATATACTATGGACAGTAGAGTGAATTATTTCCATGTATACTATGGACTGTAGAGTGAAGCAGTCCCATGTTTACTATGGACCATACAGTGAAGCAGTCCCATATATACTATGGACCATAGAGTGAAGCAGTCCCATGTGTACTGTGGACCATAGATTGAAGCAGTCACATATATATTGTGGGCCATATAGTGAAGCAGTCCCATATATACTATGGACCATAGGGTGAAGTGGTCCCATATATACTATGGACCATAGAGTGAAGCAGTCCCATATATACTATGGACCATAGAGTGAAGCAGTCACATATATACTATGGACCCTAGAGTGAAACAGTCCCATATATACTATGGACCATAGAGTGAAGCAGTCACATACTTCATATACTATGGACCCTAGAGTGAAGCACACATATATACTATGGACCATAGAGTTAAGCAGTCCCATATATACTATGGACCATATAGTGAAGCAATTCCATGTATACTATGGACCGTAGAGTGAAACAGTACCATGTATACTATGGACCATAGAGGGAAGAAGTCCCATATATACTATGGACTGTAGAGTGAAGCAGTTCCATGTATACTATGGACCATAGAGTGAAGAAGTCCCATATATACTATAGACCATAGAGTGAAGCAGTTCCATGCATACTATGGACTGTAGAGTGAAGCAGTCACATATATACTATGGACAATAGAGTGAAGCAGTCCTATATATTCTATGGACCCTAGAGTGAAGTACACATATATACTATGGACCGTAGAGTGAAGCAGTCCCATATATACTATGGACCATATAGTGAAGCAGTCCTATATATTCTATGGACCCTAGAGTGAAGTACACATATATACTATGGACCGTAGAGTGAAGCAGTCCCATATATACTATGGACCATATAGTGAAGCAGTCCCATATATACTATGGACCGTAGAGTGAAACAGTCCCATGTATACTATGGACCATAGAGGGAAGCAGTCCCATATATACTATGGACCGTAGAGTGAAGCCGCTCCATGTATACTATGGACCGTAGAGTGAAGCAGTCCCTTATATACTATAGACCGTAGAGTGAATCAGTTCCATGTATACTATGGACCGTAGAGTGAAGCAGTCCCATGTATACTATGGACCATAGAGTGAATCAGTCCCATATATACTATGGACAACTGAGTGAAGCAGTCCCATGTATACTATGGACCATAGAGTGAAGCAGTCCCATGTGTACTGTGGACCATAGATTGAAGCAGTCACATATATATTGTGGGCCATATAGTGAAGCAGTCCCATATATACTATGGACCATAGGGTGAAGTGGTCCCATATATACTATGGACCATAGAGTGAAGCAGTCCCATATATACTATGGACCATAGAGTGAAGCAGTCACATATATACTATGGACCCTAGAGTGAAACAGTCCCATATATACTATGGACCATAGAGTGAAGCAGTCACATACTTCATATACTATGGACCCTAGAGTGAAGCACACATATATACTATGGACCATAGAGTTAAGCAGTCCCATATATACTATGGACCATATAGTGAAGCAATTCCATGTATACTATGGACCGTAGAGTGAAACAGTACCATGTATACTATGGACCATAGAGGGAAGAAGTCCCATATATACTATGGACTGTAGAGTGAAGCAGTTCCATGTATACTATGGACCATAGAGTGAAGAAGTCCCATATATACTATAGACCATAGAGTGAAGCAGTTCCATGCATACTATGGACCATAGAGTGAAGCAGTCCCATGTATACTATGGACTGTAGAGTGAAGCAGTCACATATATACTATGGACAATAGAGTGAAGCAGTCCTATATATTCTATGGACCCTAGAGTGAAGTACACATATATACTATGGACCGTAGAGTGAAGCAGTCCCATATATACTATGGACCATATAGTGAAGCAGTCCCATATATACTATGGACCGTAGAGTGAAACAGTCCCATGTATACTATGGACCATAGAGGGAAGCAGTCCCATATATACTATGGACCGTAGAGTGAAGCCGCTCCATGTATACTATGGACCGTAGAGTGAAGCAGTCCCTTATATACTATAGACCGTAGAGTGAATCAGTTCCATGTATACTATGGACCGTAGAGTGAAGCAGTCCCATGTATACTATGGACCATAGAGTGAATCAGTCCCATATATACTATGGACAACTGAGTGAAGCAGTCCCATGTATACTATGGACCATAGATTGAAGCAGTCCCATATATAGTATGGACCGTAGAGTGAAGCAGTCCCATATATACTATGGACCATAGAGTGAAGCAGTCCCATATATAGTAAGGACCATGGAATGAAGCAGTCACATATATATTGTGGGCCATATAGTGAAGCAGTCCCATATATACTATGGACCGTAGGGTGAAGCAGTCCCATATATACTATGGATCATAGAGTGAAGCAGTCCCATATATACTATGGACCATAGAGTGAAGCAGTCCCATGTGTACTATGGACAGTAGAGTGAAGCAGTCCCATGTATCCTATGGACTGTAGAGTGAAGCAGCCCCATATATACTATGGACAGTAGAGTGAAGCAGTCCCATGTATACTATGGACCATAGATTGAATCAATCCCATATATACTATGGAAAATAGAGTGAACCAGTCCCATGTACACTATGGACCATAGAGTGAAGCAGTCCCATGTACATTATGGACTGTAGAGTGAAGCAGTCACAGATATACTATGGACAATAGAGTGAACCAGCCCCATATATACTGTGGACCGTAGGGTGAAGCAGTCCCTTAAATACTATGGAACATAGAGTGAAGCAGTCACATATATACTATGGACCATAGAGTGAAACAGTCACATATATACTATGGACCATAGAGTGAAACAGTCACATATATACTATGGACAGTAGGGTGAAGCACACATATATACTATGGACCATAGAGTGAAAGTCACATATATACTATGGACCATAGAGTGAAACAGTCACATATATACTATGGACCATAGAGTGAAACAGTCACATATATACTATGGACCATAGAGGGAAGCAGTCCCATATATACTATGGACCGTAGAGTGAAGCAGCTCCTTGTATACTATGGACCGTAGAGTGAAGCAGTCCCTTATATACTATAGACCGCAGAGTGAAGCATTTCCATGTATACTATGGACCATAGAGTGAAGCAGTCCCATGTATACTATGGACCATAGAGTGAATCAGTCCCATATATACTATGGACTACTGAGTGAAGCAGTCCCATGTATACTATGGACCATAGTTTGAAGCAGTCCCATATATACTATGGACCAAAGAGTGAAGCAGTCCCATATATAGTAAGGTCTGTAGAGTGAAGCAGTCCCATATATACTATGCACCATAGAGTGAAGCAGTCCCATATATACTGTGGACCGTAGGGTGAAGCGGTCCGATATATACTATGGACCATAGAGTGAAGCAGTCCCATATATACTATGGACCATAGAGTGAAGCAGTGCCATGTTTACTATGGACAGTATAGTGAAGCTGTCCCATGTATACTATGGACCATAGAGTGAATCAATCCCTTATATACTATGGACAATAGAGTGAAGCAGTTCATATATACTATGGACAATAGAGTGAAGCAGTCCCATGTACATTATGGACTGTAGAGTGAAGCAGTCCCATATATACTATGGACAATAGAGTGAAGCAGCCCCATATATACTATGGACAGTAGAGTGAAGCAGTCACATATATACTATGGACAATAGAGTGAAGCAGCCCCATATATACTATGGACAGTAGAGTGAAGCAGTCACATATATACTATGGACAATAGAGTGAAGCAGCCCCATATATAATATGGAGAGTAGGGTGAAGCAGTCCCATACTACTGTAGGTTTAGCCTGAAAATACCCGTCTCATCCACAGTAACAAGAAATATTACCATATGTATTGTGCCATACTCCATGTATTCTATGTGGTGGTTATTTACCATGTTAAGAAGATAAACTAAATCTCTTATACTACATCTGTGTGTAACCTTCATTATAAAATAATTATATGAATATCATATTTCCTATAAATTCATGACAGAAAAAAATATTTTTACTGGTTATACATTGTGAACGGTTTGTTACTGAATGCATTATTATGAATAAGTATTAAATGGTAATTAGTATATTGGCCTGACTATTACAGATAACACCTCAGTGCTATTACAGAGAGAAACGGCACGCCGCACGCTTTATCACCTGGTATCATGGACCCTGCTGTAAACAGATGCGCGTCACTTGTTCCCCATGTGCACAGACGTTGTGGTACTAGCTGCCGCCATTGCCTATACCACCCTGCACTCCTCAGTGCTAGTCTGGATCTATCATTGCCCTCATACACTGTTTTATACCTGAGAGATGATGATGACGACGATGATGATGATGAGGTATGAGGTATGAGGTAGGGTACAGAGCTGATATAACTAATGTGCAGCCATCTGTAACCGCTGGTCATTCTTACTTCTGCTTTTTACAACTTAGATAAATACATGTCTTTGAGCTGATTCGTTTCGCTCGTAAGCGGCCGCTCGTTCGCTCCGAGCGATGTTTGCACAACTGCGCATGCGTACAGCTCGTAATGCGCATGCGCGAACCAGTCAGTGCGGTCGAAATTCATGTGCTCGCAAAATAGCGTGCTAATTTGAGTGACAGGATGAGGCGTTTGTGGGTGGTAACAGGGGATGGTGCTTGAAAACGGGGAGTGGAGATCCGAACGCAGGCGTGCCCAACGGTCAAAACGGGCGTTTTAAGGGTGTGCATAATTAACAAAGCAGCATCATCGACCACGTCACTTGGTTGTTTCTTAGCCTGAACTGTTCGCATGATTGCGGTAGTAAAATCCAATCACAAGCACTGCGAGCAGTTCATACGCCTTTCGATGTACTCGATTAATCTAATAAATAGCGGAGATGACGTAGGATGCGAGCGGCCAGGGGGCGTTTTTATCAAAATAGCGGCCGCAGGTTTTGTTCGCTCATTCAGGCTTAGAGGCGTCAACAGACCGCAAAGAGCGAGCACTTCATTTAAATAGCAAGCCCTTTTTTCAGAACGACCGTTTGCAAATAGCGTCCGGCTCTGAATCAGGCCCTCTGTACGGTGCCAGATACACAGACTTCTCACTCTGTTTACTTTGGCATATTCTGAGTTGATGGGTACATTGCTCTCTTTACTGCAATAACATGTTACACCATTTATAACCAGCCTGCCAGCTCTAATCTATGAATCAATGGCACACTCCTGTTATTTAATCACTAACTACTATAAATCATTTTCTTCTTGTTTGCCCATTTAATTATCATCAAGAGCTGTTCTAGAACGAGAGAGTCTCAGGCGCTTTACATCATTTCCATCTTCTCTCATCCAAGACAAAAAGTTGATAAACATCTTGTATGAAATTAAGAGCAACAAGCGCTGTGGTCGCAGATACAGAATAATGCATAGATGGGAACTCTATTCAAATTCACCTTCGAGCTTCTCAAATGCACAAGTCATATATATAAATACAGTATCTATGTATGTATATATGTATGTATGTATGTGTGTGTATGTATACCTACTGTATGTATATATATATATATATATATATATATATATATAAGGGGGGGGTTAGGTGAGTACTAGCTTTCAAATTTTAAATTCCTTATATAGAATATAAAATCTAATATTATATGATTGAAGATACGTCATGTAGAACACTCCTGAAAATAACAGGTGGCTGCAGTTTCCCAGAACAGTCCGTGTGGCAATCGGAGAAGAAAGGTACTGAAAAATAATAATGAAACGTGCGCCTAAAAGTGTAGTATTTTAGAGACAAATGAATAAGTAATGTGCGTACCAAAAAGTAAACAATCCAAAGCTTATCTGATAGTCAGGCATTACTTCAATGGTCAGGTACCTTGAATCGATAGCACTTTCCAGGTTTCCAAGGAATGTACCTTTGTGATAACCTTAAATTTGGGCTTGCAATTTTTTGCCAATCAAGAGAACATATATAGTGTAGTATTTTATGTAACAATTAGAAACACCACTGGACGTACAAATTTCTGCGTACCAAATCATGCGTTAATCAACGCATATATGATGTCACTCCTCTGTGCTTCAGGTCACAATCAATACCCATCTGGCTTCATAACAACAATTAGAAGACCTCACACCGGAAGAGGAGAATCTCCATAAATATTTTATTTAAGACCAAACATACAGCACAATAACAGAGTAAAACCAACAACTTAAAATCAAAAAAGTAGTAAACGCTTATCTTTTGGTATAATAGCAGGTAACAGTCCACTTATGGGGGTTTAGGAGAAACAGGCCCAACGCGTTTCGTCTCTCTTGACTTCCTCAGATAAGCATCTACTACTTTTTTGATTTTAAGTTGTTGTTCTTATAGTCTATTATGTAACATTTATTTGTCTGTGATACAGTGACACAACGAGCTTCTCTACCTGTGGTGCTTTGTACTGCCATAATTTTTGATTAATATTTATAGTTTGTCTCTAGATTGCTAGACAGCATCGTCACATTAACTTTTATACTGTGGCGCCACTGACTACGTATTTAGCCGCTACTGTATTTGTAAGTGTTTTATCGCTTCCTGTTATATATGCTACAATGACAACCGCTAGTCTGTGGAATGCGGAAGTCATGTTTAGCTTCCCGGATGTTTACTGAAAGGAACGCCTCACTTCCGCTTCATTGGTGTTGTGTTGCCAACTCCGCTCTATTCTCCCCTTATGTACTTACCGAGACCATGGGCATCGCAACTGCTATGGCCTGTTGGTCTTTCTGAGTTTTTTCTATTTATGTTGGAACTGTTGACTATTAGGTGGTGTCCGCTACCGGCAGTGACACCGGGATGATGTCACTCCAATGGGAGGCGGCTACTCTCGTTTCTTTGGCGGCTTGTACATTATCACCAGGGTATAAGAAGCAGTTCTGTTAAGGTAAGCGTTATACTTGTAACCTGCATGGTGGTTGCTGTTACTTTATACTAGGGGTGTGCACTAGAGATGTGCGCCGACCCCCATGTTTTGGTTTTGGATCTGGATCTCCACTGGTTTTGGATCTGGATTGGTTTTGCCAAAACCTCACCTCCGTGTTTTGATTTCATGTTTTGATTTCATGTTTTGGTTTTGGATTTTTTCTTAAAAAATAAAAAAACTGTTAAAATCACATAAAATGGGCCTTTTTTTGTTCCTACAGTATTAATAACCTCAATAACATTTATTTCCACTTGTTTCCAGTCAAGTTTGACCACCTCAATAATTGAATAATTGATAGTTGATAGTTGGTGCAGCCCCTGGCTGTAAAAATTATAATAAATTTATTAAAAAACAATTAATTGCGTGCAGCCCCTGGCTGAATAATTAATAAAAAGAAATTCATTGGTGCAGCCTCTGGCTGTAAAATTGATAATAAATTAATTACAAAACAATTCATTGGTGCAGCCCCAGGCTGAATAATTAATAATAATAAAAAGAAATTCTTTGGTGCAGCCCCTGGCTGTAAAATTGATAATAAATTCATTAAAAAACAATTCATTGGGTGCAGCCCCTGACTGAATAATTAATAAAAAGAAATTCATTGGTGAAGACCCTGACTGTAAAATCGATAATAAATGAATTTAAAAACAAATCATTGGTTCCTAAAACAACCATTACATTAATAATGGAAAGGAAAAAGGTGCAAGATGGAATAGTCCTTGGGCCCTACCACCCACCCTTATGTTGTATACGAAACAGGACATTCACAGTTTAACAAACCAATCATTTCAGTGACAAGGACTGCCAATTGTGGCTGAAAGGATTGGTTTGTTTGGTCCCCCTTAAAACAAGCTGCCAATGTGCATTGGACATGGAAATGATCCCATACACAAACTGGCTTCACATTACCACATCAGATGTCATTGTCGTCTTTGTCATCCCCATCAGTGTGTACATCCTCTTCTTCACACAATATAAATTCATCCCTGCTGGAATCCACCATAGGCGCCTCTGTAATTTTTGGATGTAATTATTGGTTGAGGTCTTCCTCGTGGAATTTGTAATTCATTTTAATGAACATTGGCCCTCATTCAGAGCCGTACGCTCTGTGCAGAGCGCACGCTCTGAATGAGGGCCGCCCTCCATAATTATGGAGCGTCCTCCTGGACGCTCATATAGCTGTGGGTCACCACCCACAGCCTATATGATCATGCAGTTTGATGGCCGCGATGGTCTTTACCATCGCGACCATCGCCACTGCGAGCCGGAGCCTGCGGTTGAGTTTTTCACCCGCAAGGCCCGAGTGATTTTGGCTTTATCAGAGCCAAAATCACTCCCACTGACATCACTAGTGATGTCAGTGGGCCGGCTTCTGACGGTAGGCGTTCCCTTGGGAACGCCCCCGTCAGGGAGGCACGCCCCCGGCACGCCCACCAAAGGGGGCGTGCTGTCAATCAACATCGACAGCACGCCCCCTTTGATCAGACACAACGAGCGAAGGAAAGTCCTTCGCTCGCCGCGTCTGGCGCATGCGCACGACGGAGCTCCCGCCGTCGTGCGCATGCGCAGTGCACAACATCGACCCACTTGCAAGCGGACAGCCGCTTGCGAGTGGGTCTGAATCAGGGCCATTATCTTTTCCACATTTTGTGGAAGTAACCTCTTACGCCGATCACTGACAAGGTTGCCAGCTGCACTGAAAACTCTTTCAGAGTACACACTGGAGGGTGGGCAACTTAAGTAATGCAAAGCCAGTTTGTGTATGGGACTCCAAATTGCCTCTTTTTCCTGCCAGTACTGAAAGGGACTGTCTGACATGCCTATAAGGATGTTATCTCTGAAATAGTCCACCACCATTCTGTGAATGGAGACCGTATGACACATAGTCATGGTAGAAGACATGTCACTAGTAGGCAGTTCTCTCAGACCCGACCAGATGTAATTTTTTGGTGAACGATCTGCATGACCAGCAGGCATTCTGTAAGGAAAATGTAGTCTTTTCCTGGCAGCTGCATAAACTGAAGGAGGAGATGATGGCGTTTCACGTGCGGCTGCAGCTGACAATTTTTTTACAAACATCTCTCAAGCACATTGAAGAATAATTTCCGTGTTGTGCAAGGTTCTCAAACCCTTTGAACTTGCCACATGTGAAGTTAGTTCAGACACTGCTAGCTTGAGTCAGGTCATTTGCCTCATCGGACTTTTGCAAAAACAGCTAGAGAAACTGAAGGAGGAGGTGAAACGGAGCAATTGTGCAAAGTATGTCGGACTGGTGGATCAAGCCCTTGATTCACTTAACCAGGATCTACGAGTCGCCAATCTATTGAAATCTGAAACATATATTTTGGCGACCATTCTGGATCCTAGGTTTAAGTCCTACCTTGTGAGTTTTTTTCCAACAGACCGAAACAGACAGTTTTAGATTTCGGTCAGTGGGAAAAAAACTCACAAGGTAGGACTGAAACCTAGGATCCAGAATGGTCGCCAAAATATATGTTTCAGATTTCAATAGATTGGATATGGTCTGGCTAAGGATGGACCTGCGTTATGGTCTAGCTAAGGATGCACCTGTGTTATGGTCTGGCTAAGGATGCACCTGTGTTATGGTCTGGATAAGGATACACCTGTGTTATGGTCTGGCTAAGGATGCTCCTGTGTTATGGTCTGGCTAAGGATGCTCCTGCGTTATGGTCTGGCTAAGGATGCACCTGCATTATGGTCTGGCTAAGGATGGACCTGCGTTATGGTTTAGCTAAGGATGCACCTGCGTTATGGTCTGGCTAAGGATGCACCTGCGCTATGGTCTGGCTAAGGATGCACCTACGTTATGGTCCGGCTAAGGATGCACCTGCGTTATGGTCTGGCTAAGGATGCACCTGCGTTACGGTTTGACTAAGGATGCACCTGCTTTATGGTCTGGCTAAGGATGCACCTGCCTTATGGTCTGGCTAAGGATGCACCTGCCTTATGGTCTGGCTAAGGATGCACCTGCCTTATGGTCTGGCTAAGGATGCACCTGCCTTATGGTCTGGCTAAGGATACACCTGCGCTATGGTCTGGCTAAGGATACACCTGCGCTATGGTCTGGCTAAGGATACACCTGCGCTATGGTCTGGCTAAGGATGCGCCTGCGTTATGGTCTGGCTAAGTCTGATTTATATGAACACGCCCTTACACTACTTGGTCTATGCTTGCATATTCCCTCTGCCTCATTCTGGGGGTTATTCATCACCAGGGGCCTTACGGCCCCTGATGATTAAGTGTTCCCCTCACCGCAGGGGATACTTATAACCAGAGCATCACTGCGCCGGTGCGGGGACAGCTGCTCTGATAAGCAGCTGTCCCCATGATTAGTAATGCAGCTACAGAAGTAGCATAAAAGAGTTTCTTTGCATAATAATGGCCATAATTATGGGCCTGCCCACTGCGTCCAGGTGACCTCTATCAGGCAGGTCCCTAACACTCCCATGGGACCCCCCATGCCAACCCAGCAGAACCACCCCATGGCATCACATTAGTGTGAGATTTAAAGTGAGGGTTAAAGAATAATAAAGAAAGCCTATGTGTTATGTCCTACCTAAGTAGGAGGTTATAATATAAAGTGTATAAAGTGCTACATATATAAAAAACAAACTAAAGAAGTGAAAAAGTGTACATTATGCTGCCATGAAGCAGCCCAGAGAGCCCCGCACCCCAATACCAGTCCCAAAACTGACACAGCATATATATAATAGGGATGAGCAGGTTCAGATTTCTGAAATCTGGACCCTCCCGAGCCCCCCCGATCCGAGTCGTATCCGAGTCAGGCTCGACTTTTCCCGCCTGACTCGGATCTGAAATAGAGGAAAAACGTCATCATCCCGCCTTCCGGATCTCGCGGGTTTTGGATTCTATAAAAGGTCCCTGCATCAGCGCCAATTCTCACTACAGCTGTGGACAGTGAAGAGGGAGGGTGGGAGCTAGGGCTGGCTGGGCTGTGTTGTGCTGCTGTTGTCCATAGGGGCTGTGACCACTCAGTCCATAGGGACTGACTGGGCTGTGTTGTGCTGCTGTTGTCCATAGGGGCTGGCTGGGCTGTGTTGTGCAGTCAGTTGCAGTCATAGGGGCTGTGTCCACTCCAAAGTCTATAGGGGCTGGCTGGACTGTGTTGTGCAGTGTCCCATAAAGGCTGTAGTCCTAGAGGGGTGCTGTAATGTTGTCCAGGGGGTGATCTGTGCATCAGGGGTGCTCCCCCAAAGTGCACTCCCAAAAAAATTATTATTTTTTTTTCTGTTTGTGAATTGTGTGCACAGTAGCCGCACGTGCATCAACAGAGTAACGCCAACCGTGCACCTTTGTCATAAGTAAAGGGCCGGCTGGCTTGACCGTTAAAGGGTGCTGTAACCCCCAAAGTGCACTCCAAACAAAATAAAAAATTATTTTCTTTGTTTGTGAATTGTGTGCACTGTGGCCGCACGTGCTTCAACAAAGTAGCGCCAAGTGTGTGCCTGTGTCATAAGTAAAGGGCCGGCTGGCTCGTCTGTTAAAGGGTGCTGTAACCCCCAAAGTGCACTCCAAAAAAAATATATATTTTTTTTTTTGTGTTTGTGAATTGTGTGCACAGTAGCCGCACGTGCATCAACAAAGTAGTGTCAAGCATGTGCCTGTGTCATAAGTAAAGGGCCGGCTGGCTTGTCCGTTAAATGGTGGGGTACCCCCAAAGAGCACTCCAAAAAAAAAATAATATATATTTTTTTGTGTTTGTGAATTGTGTGCACAGTAGCTGCATGTGCATCAATAAAGTAGTGTCAAGCGTGCGCCTGTGTCATAAGTAAAGGGTCAGCTGGCTTGACTGTTAAAGGGTGCTGTAACACCCAAAGTGCACTCCAAACAAAATAAAAAATTATTTTCTGTGTTTGTGAATTGTGTGCACTGTGGCTGCACATGCATCAACAAAGTAGCGCCAAGCGTGTGCCTGTGTCATAAGTAAAGGGCCGTCTGGCTCATCTGTTAAAGGGTGCTGTAACCCCCAAAGTGCACTCCAAAAAAAAAATATATATTTTTTTGTGTTTGTGAATTGTGTGCACAGTAGCCGCACGTGCATCAACAAAGTAGCGTCAAGCGTGTGCCTGTGTCATAAGTAAAGGGCCGGCTGGCTTGACCATTAAAGGGTGCTGTAACCCCCAAAGTGCACTCCAAACAAAATAAAAAATTATTTTCTGTGTTTGTGAATTGTGTGCACTGTGGCTGCACGTGCATTAACAAAGGAGCAGCGCCAAGCGTGCGCCTGTGTCCCATAAGTCTGTTAAAGGGTGGTGTAACCCCCAAAGTGCACTCCACAAAAAATAAACAATTATTTTTTTCTGTGTTTGTGTGCGAAATGTATGCGCAACAGTCGCACGTGCATCAACACAGCAACAGCGCCAAGCGTGTGCCTGTGTCATAAGTCAAGGGCCGGTTTGGACATCTGGTCTGGACTGAAGGACGTGCCAACAATGTCAATTTCTGACATGTCTACTATCACTGCATATGATACTGTCACCACTGACAGAATGGTGGAGGAATTATTTTCTGTGTTTGTGAATTGTGTGCACTGTGGCTGCACGTGCATCAACAAAGGAGCAGCACCAAGCGTGCACCTGTGTCATAAGTAAAGGGCCAGATGGCTTGTCCGTTAAAGGGTGCTGTAACCCGCAAAGTGCGCTCCACAAAAAAAAATAATTCTTTTTTTTCTGTCTTTGTGAATTGTGTGGGTTGTAGCCGCACATGCATCCTCAAAGCAGTAGCGACAAGCATGCGTCTGTCTGTTAAAGGGTGGTGTAACCCCCAAAGTGCGCTCCAACCAAAATAAAATAATCTTCTTTTTTTCTGTGTTTGTGTGTGAAATGTATGCGCAGTAGCCGCACCTGCATCCTCAAAGCAGCAGCGACAAGTGTGCGTCTGTCTGTTAAAGGGTGGTGTAACCCTCAAAGTGCACTCCACAAAAAATAAAAAAATATTCTTGTTTTTCTGTCTTTGTGAATTGTGTGGGCTGTAGCCGCACCTGCATCCTCAAAGCAGTAGCGACAAGCATGCGTCTGTCTGTTAAAGGGTGGTGTAACCCCCAAAGTGCGCTCCAACCAAAATAAAATAATCTTCTTTTTTTCTGTGTTTGTGTGTGAAATGTATGCGCAGTAGCCGCACCTGCATCCTCAAAGCAGCAGCGACAAGTGTGCGTCTGTCTGTTAAAGGGTGGTGTAACCCTCAAAGTGCACTCCACAAAAAATAAAAAAATATTCTTGTTTTTCTGTCTTTGTGAATTGTGTGGGCTGTAGCCGCACCTGCATCCTCAAAGCAGTAGCGACAAGCATGCGTCTGTCTGTTAAAGGGTGGTGTAACCCCCAAAGTGCGCTCCAACCAAAATAAAATAATCTTCTTTTTTTCTGTGTTTGTGTGTGAAATGTATGCGCAGTAGCCGCACCTGCATCCTCAAAGCAGCAGCGACAAGTGTGCGTCTGTCTGTTAAAGGGTGGTGTAACCCTCAAAGTGCACTCCACAAAAAATAAAAAAATATTCTTGTTTTTCTGTCTTTGTGAATTGTGTGGGCTGTAGCCGCACCTGCATCCTCAAAGCAGCAGCGACAAGCGTGCATCTGTCTGTTAAAGGGCGGTGTAACCCCCAAAGTGCGCTCCAACCAAAATAAAATAATCTTCTTTTTTTCTGTGTTTGTGTGTGAAATGTATGCGCAGTAGCCGCACCTGCATCCTCAAAGCAGCAGCGACAAGCGTGCGTCTCTCTGTTAAAGGGTGGTGTAACCCACAAAGTGCGCTCCACAAAAAATAAAAAATAAATTTTTTTTCTGTCTTTGTGAATTGTGTGGGCTGTAGCTGCACCTGCATCCTCAAAGCAGCAGCGACAAGCGTGTGTCTGTCTATTAAAGGATTACATCGGTGACAGCATCCAAGTAGGCATGTCAGCCAGTCCGTACCTGTACTGGCAGGAAAAAGAGGCAATTTGGAGGCCCCTGTACAAACTGGCTCTACTTTACCTGAGTTGCCCCCCCTCCAGTGTGTACTCCGAAAGAGTGTTTAGTGCAGCCGGGAACCTTGTCAGCGAAAGGCGTAGGAGGATGCTTCCACAAAATGTGGAGAAGATGATGTTCATAAAAATGAATTATCAACTCTTCCAGGGAGACCAGCCTCCAGAACGTACAGAGGGACCTGTGGTGGTGGATTCCAGCGGGGACGAATTAATACTCTGTGAGGATGAGGATGTACACAACACTGAAGAGGGTGAGGAATCGGTGGAATCAGTGGATGAGGACGACATCTTGCCTCTGTAGAGCCAGTTTGTGAAGGAACAGATTAATTGCCAGCTTGTTTTGTGGGGACCCAAACGAACCAATCATTTCAGCCACAGTCATGTGGCAGACCCTGGCGCTGAAATGATTGGTTTGCTAAAGTGTGCATGTCCAGTTTATACAACATAAGGGTGGGTGGGAGGGCCCAAGGACAATTCCATCTTGCACCTCTTTTTTTTCTTTGCATTATGTACTGTTTGGGGCCTAGTTTTTCAAACTGCCATCCTGTCTGCCACTGCAGTGCCACTCCTAGATGGGCCACGTGTTTGTGCCGCCCACTCGTGTCGCTTAGCATAGTCATCCAGCTACCTCGGTGCAACCTTTTGGACATAAAAACACTATTGTGAGGTGTGAGGTGTTCAGAATAGACTGGAAATGAGTGGAAATTAAGGTTATTGAGGTTAATAATAGCATAGGAGCAGAAAAACCTACAAATTCTGTGATTTTAGCTGTTTTTATGCTTTTTTAAAAAAAAAAATACAGATCCAAAACACAAAACCCAGAACCCAAAACACGGAAGGGTGGTTTTCACAAAGAAAGATCCAGATCCAAAACCAAAACACAAAACACGAAAAGTGGCCGGTGCACACCCTAATATATAATAGGTCTTACCCTCAGTGTGCCTCATTAGATGTGCAGTCTTGGAGTGCAAGGACTCCTTGCTAATTAAAACCACCAAGAAATAGGTGGATGGGGTACTAATCAAGGTGGGAGGAGTCTCATCCTTCCAGTGTACATACATACACACAGTACAAATACATAGGGGGAGGGGCCCTAGATTGCACACCCTAAGCAATATATATATTATAACCTCCTGACTTTAAATCTCACACTACTGTGATGCCATGGGGCGGTTCTGCTGGGTTGGCCTGGGGGGTCCCGTTCCCTATATTTGTTCCATGGGAGTGTTAGGGACCTGCCTGATAGAGGTCACCTGGACGCGGTAGGCAGGCCCATAATTATGGCCATTATTATGCAAAGACCCTCTTTGATGCTATTTAGCAGTTATATTGTTAGGTTCAGCATGGTTAGAGTGTGCACCTGCATCTGTCTCTTTATGCTTGCAGCACTACAAGTCTCAGCAGGTAGCACCTCACAACGGGGGAGATGTATGAAGCCCTGAGGCGGTATCAGCGCATGTTATGTGCGCTGATACTGCTTCTCCCCGATGTATGATCGGGGGTATGGGTGGTAAATGACAGGGGCGTTTTGCGCCCCTGTCATTATCGGCGCTGCTATCCACAAGATAGCAGCGCCGAACGGCAGGGCCATGTATGAACGGTCATACCGCATGACCGCTCGGCCGGCTGTAGCTGTCGAAAACTACAGCCTGGCGCTAGCCTATCCCCACAGCAGGGACAGCGCTGTCCCTGCTGCGGCTGCTGCCGGCTCCAGGCTGCACGCTGGGATCTCGCGATACTTGCGAGATCCTGCGCATGCTCAGTGGAGCCGGCCGGGACAGAGACACAGCGCGTCAGCACTAGGCTGATGCTCTGTGGTCTCTAGCGGGTAGCGCCGGAGGGGGAGTTAACGCTCCCCCTCTCCGGCTGATGAGATGTTTATACATCTCATCGGTAGTGCTTCCTGCTTCGCCTCGGTAAAGAAGCGAAGCGATAAGCATTATAGCGGCACGTTGAGTGCCGCAATAATACATCTACCCCATTGTGCTTAGGGTGTGCAATCTAGGGCCCCTCCCCCTATGTAGCTACAGAAGTAGCAGCGTTACTTACCTGTCCCCGTCGCCGGTTTTGTGACCTGAAGTAACTCATGCGCAAAGCCACCGGGTATGCAGTGAGGAGGCGGCGGAGGGATCCATTCAGATCCCTCTTCGCGTCCCCGGAACTTCTTCTCATAGGAAGGAGCGGGGCTACAGGAACAAGTGGCATCTGAAGATAGCGCTTGTTCTCGCAGTCAGATTTCAAACTCTTAAAAGTTTTCGGAGCTGAATAGCAGGGTGGTCCTATCAAACCCCTGATTATAAAACTAGCATTTCCGCCTGTGCTAAGGGCTATTTTAGTGTTGATGATGAGGGTCCTCTTGCAAAAAGTTTGAAATAAGTAGTAAGGCGAAAAAATGCACCTGAATCTGCATGTGGATGGAAGCGTAAGACTTTGTTGTACAAAGATTCTATGTAACAAAAACTACACTTACTGTACGGTCATCTCTACATCCGCCAATCTGTGCGCAGTGACAAATCTGCCTGCGCCTGGGATCTTGATCAGCGCTGATTTGTGAATTGTCTGTGTAGCCTGAAGTGTTTATTTTGAGCTGATATATTTTCCTGTCTCTGTTTATCACGTACGGGTGATTGTTGATTTGCAAAGAGCTAAAAATCTTTTGTTCATTTAATATAACAGTTTTATTTTTGTGTAAATCTTATCCTGCAAAAACAGTCGGTGCGACAGATTATTCTATGTGTATATGGGCTTTTTTACCTCATTTTTTAGTAATTGCTCTACGGAAATTTACATTTTCATATGATATTATCAGAATAACTTTACCGTCCATTTTGCTTAGCAAAGACTCATGCCGTGATATTAAGCGTAATTTATTTCCGCGCTATAGCTGGAATCTGCTGAAATTGAGGTAGTGGAGAACCTTTCAGAAAAGGGCAGAATGCGCGGAATTGTATATCCAGCTGCGCTTATACCATTACTGGCTTGGAAATAGGAGAAACAAAAGTCTGCTGTGGCGCTGTGACGCTGTGGCGCTCGTGGATGAAGGGAGCCGTGCGCACAGCTGGTTGGTCTGTTATCGATTTGATTGTATTGCTGAAGGATGTGTAAGAATGGAGACTAATTATTTCAGTATATGCTGGAAGCCTTATAGAAATGCGATTAATAGAACATTGAATGAAATAGAAAATCTATAATGTTGTTTTTTTCATACATTTATGTAGGTAATTGTGGCAAAATAAGACCCCTTGGGAGGGATGTATCAAGTGTTGCATTTAGCATGCGAAGCATCCAGCCACGCTCATTGCATGCACGCCGGCGTTAATGATGCCAGTACGCATGAAGATTGGCGAGTAAAATCGCTAAGGACAGCTCTCCCCATAACAGCTGTCCTTTGTGATATGACCCAGAAGTCCCTCTGCGCATTCGTCATATGATGCGCGTACCGCAGGGGGAGGGATCTGATTGGATTTCTCGCAGACCACTGCGAGAGAGGCCCATAGACTTCTATATGTTGGTGTCCTTAAAATACTATATAAAAGCTAGAAACAATGTTATAGAATAAGAGACGAAACGCGTTGAGGCGCTGCGTTGTACTGTTATCATGTGAGAATGTTTTTGTTTTTTCTTGCTTTTATGTGGTGTGTGTTGTAACAAACTGAAAAATCTACACCATAGGAGCCCTTCTCTTTTGTTTCCACATGGGAACTAGGTATTACTGGATGAGTCCAGAGCCTAGAAGGTTTCTAAGGAGTCTTTGTGAATGTTTCCTGAGCCTCCAAAAGACATTATTTTGGTATGCCTGCAGTGTCTATGACCCAGAAGCCCCTCTGGCACTCTTCTGCGTATGCCGCGGGGAAGAATCCGATTGGATCCCTTTCACGGCACTCTCTCGACAGAAAGGCTGCTATAGGGTAACACCAATTAGGAGCATTCCAAGGCTCAGTGCATATGAGAAGAGCAGGCAAACATACATTTCCGTGGTTTGAGCGCATTTCTCCCTTTCATGCATCCCGCCCTTGGTCTCTTCTTCACCACAGATGACCATAGCGGTGACATAGGCAGAGAAGGTGCGGGTAGGGAGCGGAGACATGGGCAGATGAAGTGCGGGCAGGGAGCAGAGACATGGGCAGAGGAGGTATGGGCAAGGAGCAGAGATATGGGCAGAGGAGGTGCAGGCAGGAAGTAGTGACATTGGCAAAGGAGGTGGAGGCAGGGAGCAGAGACATGGGCAAAGGAGGTGCAGGCAGGGAGCGGAGACATGGGCAGGGGAGGCACGGGGAGGGAGCAGAGACATGGGCAGATGAAGTGCGGGCAGGGAGCAGAGACATGGACAGATGAAGTGTGGGCAGGGAGCAGAGACATGGACAGAGGAAGTATGGGCAAGGAGCAGAGACATGGACAGAGGAGGTGTGGGCATGAAGCGGTGACTTGGGCAGAGAAGTTGTGGGCAAGGTGCAGAGACATGGGCAGAGGAGGTGCGGGCAGGGAGCGGAGACTTGGGCAGAGAAGTTGTGGGCAGGAAGCGGAGACATGGGCAGAGGAGGTGCGAGCAGGAAGTGGTGACATGGGCAAAGGAGGTGCCCATCTAGATGTTCTGCCTCCGCACCTCCCACTGGCACCGAGGGTTAGGCAGTGCAGGCTGGAGCTTCCAGTCCGCCTTGATCTGCCCACGGACTGCCTGCTTACAAGTATTGAAAAAATGGCTGGCGCTGTCTCCCCTGGTCCGCCCGGCTCCTCCTTCACCGGCCGGTGTCACATCACAAACTCCAGAGGTCCCAGGCTCATACTGCTCTGCTGCTGAATCTGAAAACACTGGGCTGATGGCAGCCACGGTCAGTACCTCAATGCAGGTCTTCCCTCTCCAAACGTACCCTCAGGACTCCCAAACAGTCTGCAATGCAGTCAGTCTCTCCTCAGCCCCCGGCACCAGCTTTATTCCCCTACCACTGTCCCCCTCCTCTTATAGTCTGACCTCCAGCCACACTAACGGTTATTATCTGTTATTATCTTTAAGAAGACAAAAAACCTCAAGAACCATCTGGCACCTAGTTTTTTTGTTAAACATAAAGGTACCAGAGAGATAAATAATATTGATTCTACTTGGTTAACGATGAGACCTGAGACCCATACTGTAGGTTGCTACTGTATAAGTGTGGGAAATCGAAATGTATCACCTGTAATTTTATGAGACAGAAGAGTGTTGAATTCTTCTCCTCTGTAACAGATTTGTCCTTTCCGATTCAAAACTTCATCACCTGCCAAACAACATTTGTAATCTCTCTTATTACCTGTATATGAGGAGCACAATACATAGGACGCACAACTAGGAGCTTGAACATCAGCTTTCTTGAGCACAGAAGGAATTTACTCTGAAATACGCTCCTACACAGTGTGTCGTGACATGTAACATCAGGGAAAGGTTAAAGTATTGACACTACAAGGTATCGAGCAGGTGTTACCGAGAGCGAGGGGGGGAGATAGGTTTAATTCACTTTGTGAGAGAGAGGCTTATTGGATTTTCACTTTGGGTACTTTAGTCCCAAATGGTTTAAATGAAACAATTGACATGAACAATTTAAGTTGAAGACTCTAATAGAATTAAACTCCAGAGGCACTTGGGCATTTATAATACCACTTACTAAGTTTAATTGATGTTTTTATAGTCTCTGTATTGTATTTTTGGTTATTATTAGAGTCGGATTAACATATAGATGGTTCCAGAATGTGACCTTGTTTATAGGGTTCGTCCATATGTTATATTAGTAGCCTTTCTTTAACTATTAAAATAAATTTGGCTAATGATGTAATTATCTTAGTGATAATATATGATATGAGCATTAATGAGAGCTGTTTATATATAGGAATTTCATTGAGTGCTATACGCTGTGTGCTCATCCTGGTTTGGAGTCGATCTTGAGAGACGGGGACATTGAGCCCTTCTGAATGTAGTTCGTTGAACCACTAACTTAAACGGACGATAACAGCGTATTGCATACTTTTATATATGTCATTTTAATTCTTTCTCATTTCATTAACACTTATTGATTTATCTTTACACATCTATTCTTTACACTTCACTATCACCTTTTTCCCCTTTTCGTGTGATGCCCTGGGGATGGTCCTTGGCTGGAATTTTTTGGGGTACCTTGCTTCTCGGACGTGAACCCCTTAATGTTAGGGATGCCAGTATAGAGAAGCCTTGACGATGGCCTGGCGCTTATTCATATATTTGCAAATGTATGTAACTAATACCTCTGAATTTCTATTATCATGTAGGATTTAAGTATTTTTTGTTGATATTGCCGCAGTGAGTTGGAGGGAATCTTTTTTTCTGTGGTTCAGTGTACACCCCGCCCTTTACAAGCACCTGTGCTATGTCATTAAGCTGATATGAGCGACCACCGTACTTTTTGTTTATACTTTTATATATATAAGAACTCTGTAGCTATTTGCTCCATCGACTTTGTTTTCAAGGTGACGGTAAATTTGTAAGTGGGAGTGGCAGTCTCACTTTTGAAGATCTAAGTTTAAGTTCAGGCTTTATTTGAATTGAATTAAAATAGTGTAATTTAACACTGAACAGTATAATATTAATAACAAAACTAACAAAGTGTCCCAGATGGGTTTCGATCCTGAGACCTTTCTGTCTCTGATGTACTCGCGTTTTCGGCTCAGTCACTTGAGCCCCAGTGTTTGAGCTCTGAAAATTCTTATCCTTGAACCACAAAATGAATAAAGTGAGATGCTGTCCCAGTCTGGTCTTGACCCTGGGTCCCTTCTGTTACTGCTGTACTCGCCTTACTAGGTGAGCTACTTGAGCTCCGATGTTTGAGTTCTGACATTTCTTAGCTCTGAACTATAAGAGGCTTGTTGCACAATTTTGAGTGATACATTAGAAATGTTTAAATTGTATATAATAGGTATTGTTATAAATTGGTGGTTGTACCCAATTTATCGCTATATTGAACTGTCAGACGTTTTAATTTAATGATATAAGGTGCCAGAGACTGGATGGTAGTTCAGGACACATACAGTAAGTTATTAGCTTTCAAACATGTGCTTTTGATTAGGCAATTACACTGCTCATATCTGATAGGTCAAGAGCAGTATTTAAGACCATAACGACTACTAGACTGGATACTTACCTGCTGATGAAAACGTCCTTTGTACCTGGACGGAGAAACGCGTAAAGGGATTTATATTTACCTATCGCCAGACGCTGCTGACTTTTGAAACGGAGTGCCCCACCTTGGCATCCTACCCTTGTGACCAGGTAAGTGTCTTCCCACCTTTTAAAACATCAACCTGCTGGTACAACTACTACCTGTGCTACTGATGCAAACAAGCCGTCTAATACAAGCCGTCTAATACAAGCCGTCTAATACAAGCCGTCTAATACAAGCCGTCTAATACAAGCCGTCTAATACAAGCCGTCTAATACAAGCCGTCTAATACAAGCCGTCTAATACAAGCCGCAGCTGGAACTTTTCTTTTCTCCGTACCAGCAAATCAAAGCTGGGTAATTATACCGGGACATAATCAGTGCTATATGCTGCTGAGACTAGTTTGCATTTAACAAACGAGACACTTAAGGGGAAAGCTCTTGCAGACTACGTCCGGAGTGGGAGCGCTTTACGAGTGGAGGGGTCTCCTCTTCTATTTCACTAATCATCTTCACTATAAAATATTGAGAGTTATTTAGCTCTGTTATTCTTTTTGATTTTCTGGTGATTAGGTCATTTCTATGTGAAAGTCGGTACCATTTTGTGTTGTGTATATGTTTTTATGCTTATAATAATTTAAAAAGATATAAAGATCTTTTCTATTTAATAAAAAGATATATTTTTTATCTTCATATAACATGTGTTTTGTAATAATTTTTTAGCTCCCCCGTGATATATTATCATAGTAGTTGTATTTAGTCATTTTATGGTCATTCAGATTTACCTATTGGGTGTCTGCTTTATATAGTCTTATTCGTTTGACAGCATTCTTATGTATATTATTGCGCCTAGTGTTGATTATTTTTAAACACTAACGGGCAGGCAGGGTTCCCCATCCTAAGTCCGGTGGGACACGGGAGAGTCCCTGCCACGAGCCCCACTACCATCAAACAGGCTGGCTGGGAAAACCAATAAACCTTTTGGGAGGGGTGAGGGGGAATGCACACAAGCATGGGACACATCACAGGGACAAAATACAATTAATATAAAGTATGTACAATAACAACCACTACACTATAATTATACTAAAGCAATTATACATTAAATTCATTATATAATGTTAACATATGTATTTACACATATCAAGGGCACATTAGTACAGGTAGTACTCCCAGAGTCTAGGGTACCACACCTACCCTCCTGCATCCGCTACCCCAAAATGTTTAACAAAACCCCGAATTTCCCACTGTCCGTAGGGTATACGGTCTGCGAATGTGCAAGTCCTGATGGGGTAGGTGCTGGATGAAAGGACGTCATGACGCGCAACATCTGGATACTGTCTGCTGGCCACAGCAGAGTTGTGTGTAGCAGTGGCCGCCTCGCCGCCTCTCCAGCAGCAAAGACATGTAGCAGTCTCTACAGAAGTCTCTCCAGCAGCATGGACATGTAGCAGTCTCTCCAGCAATCTCTCTAGCAGCATGGACATGTAGCAGTCTCTCCAGCAGTCTCTCCAGCAGTCTCTCCAGCAGTCTGGACATGTAGCAGTCTCTCCAGCAGTCTCTCCAGCAGTCTGGACATGTAGCAGTCTCTCCAGCAGTCTCTCCAGCAGCATGGACAAGTAGCAGTGCCCGCCTTGCCACCTCTCCAGCAACATAGACATGTAGCAGTCTCTACAGAAGTCTCTCCAGCAGTCTCTCCAGCAGCATGGACATGTAGCAGTCTCTCCAGCAGTCTCTCCAGCAGCATGGACATGTAGCAGTCTCTACAGAAGTCTCTCCAGCAGTCTCTCCAGCAGCATGGACATGTAGCAGTCTCTCCAGCAGTCTCTCCAGCAACATAGACATGTAGCAGTCTCTACAGAAGTCTCTCCAGCAGTCTCTCCAGCAGCATGGACATGTAGCAGTCTCTCCAGCAGTCTCTCCAGCAGCATGGACATGTAGCAGTCTCTCCAGCAGTCTCTCCAGCAGTCTCTCCAGCAACATGGACATGCATAAAACCTCCCCAACCCTCCAGGTATGATTGCCACATATATCTAGATTTTCTACACTCTTCCCTCCAGGCAGCTTTGTACATGGGATGGGGGATATGATGTTATCTGGATAGATTGGGTAAACCATTTGAAGGATACTTAGTTTTATGGATGGAACATTATGAGAAGGGGGAGTAAAGACATGCCATGGGTGTTACTAGACCCCTATAGGTGGTGCTAGACAGCCCCACCAGCTGTGCACACCATAATGAAGCTAGACACTCCTTTGGGCGGAGCATTGCTCACCCCTCAGCAGCGCATCACGTGGTGCACACTACGAGGGGCTATAATCTCCCTGAAACTAGTTTTCAAAAGTAGGCAAGTATGGGTACAGGCAGGGAGTGGAGACATGGGCAGAGGAGGTAAGGGCAGGGAGCGGAGACATGGGCAGAGGAGGTAAGGGCAGGGAGCGGAGACATGGGCAGAGGAGGTAAGGGCAGGGAGCGGAGACATGGGCAGAGGAGGTAAGGGCAGGGAGCGGAGACATGGGCAGAGGAGGTAAGGGCAGGTAGCGGAGACATGGGGAGGAGGTAAGGGCTGGGAGCGGAGACATGAGGTGCATTCAGGGAGAGGGGAGACACAGGGCCAAGGCAGCCAGCTGGGAGCGGAGACATGATGTGCAGGCAGGAAGAGGGGGGACATGGGGAGGAGGTGCTGGCTGGGAGCGGAGGCATGAGGTGCAGGCAGGGAGAGGGGAGACACGGGGCAGAGGCATCCGGCTGGGAGCAGAGACAGTATGGATTAAAGGGAAAAGTATCACAATTCTGAAAAGCTGACTCCACAGAAAGAGCAGTTTTGCAGAAGTGATACTTTAGTTAATGAGGCATGATGAATGAGGCATGATGAATGAGGCATGATGAATGTCTCGGAATACTTCTTTCAAAGCGCGGCGAGTTCAAAACATAATTATCACCATTGATAATTATGTAATAATGAATAGACCCCTTAGTAGTTATTGTCTGGCGACACCATATTCTAACACATAGGGGTATATTTACTAACATTCGGTTTTGTGTGATTTCATATTCGATTTGCATTCATTTTTTTGCCTTTGGAGATTTACTAAAGGCAAAACCGAATGTCAAATCGAACATAAAACCAAATCCCACTCACAATCGAACACCGGCAAAACATTGGTACTTTTACATAGACCCACATATACTAATATTCGATTTCAAAAGGAACACCAACTCAAAATCGAACTTCAAATCCTGACAATAATAGCCATGCTTCATGTTGATGATTTTAGCAATAGCAGGTATGAATGACACAGATGCGTGTACAGATCACTGAGATCCGTGCATGCTTCTGTGTGTAAAAAGTTTGTAAAGTGTTAACATTTCAAAAAAAAAAAAGGTGGGGTCCCCCCTAAAAGCACAACCAGGCTTTTCACAAAAGACGTGAATCATGGTATATGGCTTAAAGTGTCCCTTAGGCTGCCTATCAAAAGGACAGAGAGAATAAAAACCAAAGGGTTTTTTAGGTGTGGATTATGTTTAATATGTAAGAACCATTCAAAACAAGAAAGAAAAGTGTAAGAGTATACATCGAAAAGCACAAATACAATATACAATATTAAGGATTTTATTACATGTAACAGTAGAAACTGCGTTTATTTAATAGAATGGACGTGTGGACTACAGTACAGTACATTGGTTGGATCACTAGACAATTGAAGGAGAGATGTGGTGAACACCTGAGATATATTAAAAAAGATTTTGAAAAACACTCCCTCTCGAATCATTTTCGAATCACCAGAGTTCAGTATCAGGGATAAAAAGCGTAACAGGAATAATGTAAACTTTTTCCAATGTGGAACGCATACGTCCGGGTTCAGTGAGGAGACTGCGTTCCATGCTCCGAGGTGAAGCGCATACCTCCAGGTCTCCTAGTAGAAAGAGGAGGTGATTGGGAGAGGCAGACTGATGTCAGAGCGGGAGAAATCACAGGGCCTTTGAGTCAGGTGATAAGGTGCGTCACAAGAGAATACCCAGGATTCTTCGGGTGCGTTCCACGTGTAACGCGATACCGGAAGTGTTCATGTTTAGTACTCTTTTTTTCATAAGAATACGTATTTTTCACCCTCCGTTTAGTAATGAAAAGAGGGTAGAATGTGAAGGGATTGTGCCTATAATAAGGTCAGTATTTTTGTATGCATGTATACATAGATTTCCTCCACTTCCTGTCATCAACCAATGACAGAGAAGTGTGAGGTATAATAAGGCTTGGGATCCACCACATCAGCACACCTTGAGAAAGACTGTAACAGTTGAAACGTGTTGGTGGACAAGGGGAAGGAGCAGGTCTGGACTTTGAGAGACTCTGGATACATCAGTGGATGTGAATGCAGGTGCTTTTCCCAGGATTGTTCCCTGTTATCACATGTGTTTGGTGTACACACATACACCTCTATATCTGGTACGCTGCCTATACCCCTAGTGCTGGTGTACACACATACACCTCTATATCTGGTACGCTGCCTATACCCCTAGTGCTGGTGTACACACATACACCTCTATATCTGGCATGATGCCTATACCCCTAGTACTGGTGTACACACATACACCTCTATATCTGGTACGCTGCCTATACCTCTAGTGCTGGTGTACGCACATACACCTCTATATCTGGTACACTGCCTATACCCCTAGTGCTGGTGTACACACATAAACATCTATATCTGGTATGCTGCCTATACCCCTAGTGCTGGTGTACACACATATACCTCTATATCTGGTACGCTGCCTATACCCCTAGTGCTGGTGTACACACATAAACATCTATATCTGGTATGCTGCCTATACCCCTAGTGCTGGTGTACACACATAAACATCTATATCTGGTACGCTACCTATACCCCTAGTGCTAGTGTACGCACATACACCTCTATATCTGGTATGCTGCCTATACCCCTAGTACTGGTGTACACACATATACCTCTATATCTGGTATGCTGCCTATACCCCTAGTACTGGTGTACACACATAAACATCTATATCTGGTACGCTGCCTATACCCCTAGTGCTGGTGTACACATATACACCTCTATATCTGGTATACTGCCTATACCCCCAGTGCTGGTGGATATTGTGTTCTATTTTTAATAGGGATGAGCGGGTTCAGTTCTCAGAGAACCAAGCCCACCCAAATTTTGCAGATCCGAGTCGTATCCAAGCAGGCTCAGAGTTTCCCACCTGATTTGGTTCTCGAAACCGAGGCAAAACCATAGAGTTGGAAATCTTGCGGTTCGCGAGCTTACGTCTCTATGATCAATGTAGTATATAGGGACCATGCGGCGGATGCCATTTCACTCCGGCTGTGGAGACTGAACAGTGGGTAGTGTAGGGCTGGGAGAGTGGTGCTGTGCTGTCTGCTGTGTCCTGGTGCACTGCTGATCCATTCTGGGCTGGTGCTGCTGATCCATTCTGGGTTGGTGTTCTGCTGTCTGCTATGTCCTGGGGTGCTGCAGTGCTGATCCATTCTGGGCTGGTGCTCTGCTGTCTGCTGTGTCCATCTGGGCTGGTGCTGTGTCCATCTGGGCCCAAGTTCTGGACTCCCCCCAAAAATATAT
This sequence comes from Taudactylus pleione, assembly GCA_031769625.1. Lineage (NCBI taxonomy): Eukaryota > Metazoa > Chordata > Amphibia > Anura > Myobatrachidae > Taudactylus > Taudactylus pleione. Next base: position 80,690 of record JAUIMM010001314.1, on the reverse strand, counting down.
ATATTTAAAAAAAATATATTTATATAAATGTGTCTTTGAGTGTAATATTTTTCTGTGTGTGTGCATGTTAGGCTTAACCGCACAAGATCCAGCCAGTAACGCAAGTTGCAACCTAGTACTGCCCGACTCCAGTCGTGATCAATCTGTGCTCTGGGCCCAAGTTCTGGAGCATAAAAAAATTAAAATAAATTGTCTTTTATTTTATCTTTTACTGTCTGTGTGTGTGCATGTATCCAGCCAGCAACACAACTTGCAACCTAGTGCTGCCCCACAACAGTTGTGATCAATCACTGCTAATGGCCCAAGTTCTGGAGCATAAAAAAAATTAAAATCAATTGTCTTTTTTTGATCTTTTACTGTCTGTGTGTGTGAGTGTTAGGCTTAACTGCACAAGATCCAGCCAGCAATGCAAGTTGCAACCTAGTGCTGCCCCACTCCAGTTGTGATCAATCTGTGCTCTGGGCCCAAGTTCTGGAGCTGAAAAAAAAAATGTATTGTCTTTTTTTTGTCAAATTTTTTTTGTGTGCGTGTCAGCCACACCCGGCTGTCACTGTCATCAGTGTAGGTGCGCAGGGGTGCTTTGCTCCTGTCTGTCGAGGGGCTGCTGCCCAAAATAATAAATAAACAATTTTTATTGTGTGCATGTTAGCCACACCTGTCATCGGCGTAGCTGCCCAGGGGTGCTGTGCTGCTGTCTGTCAAGGGGCTGCATGAATATTGCAATGAAAACTTTTTTTTTAAGTTATTGGGTTACAAAAAGTTTTTTTTTTAATCTTAAACATAGCAGAAATGTTATCCTAACTGCTTATAAAGTTATATGCTCTAAAAGACTACAGCTTATATTTATTTACAAACCTATATAGAGTAGACATCCTAAATTCTAAAACTGTTCTATTCAAAAACATAAACAAAAGCAAAGATTATAAGTCTAGTGTGTTACAGTGTGTTATTAGAACAAGCGGAACAGAGCATTAAATGCAACATTTAATTTTAAGTTGTGTCTGAAGATCATTTAGAAAGCAGAAAAAGAGCTCCACCACAAGCGACAGATGACTAAACTCACACACAAAGGTTTAATAGAAATAGATACAACACCAGATCAGATGTTTACCCTGTAGGATCTGTCTGATTCATCATGGTACCCCCAAGACCAAGATTGTGCAAATTCTGCCAAAAGAGAGACTGACACCATGGCTAAACATAAGAGTCACTTCTGGATGTGAATTGTCTCATTTGCATGGGGAAAACCCAACCCTCAGATGAGATGGATCTCAGCCAGTGGACAACATTGAAATCACCATTAAAAAGTCACAATGGAAGACTACAGTGTGGAGAATCATACTTCACAGTCAGGAGAGGCAATCAGAGAAAATGAAAAAAGATGCTCTAGGTGCTGAACTTCAAGGGATTTCACCATCATGTTCTGCAGTGCGGAAAGGTTTCATTCACATGTTTTCTATAAAGCAGTTCAAAGTTACAGCCTTCAAAGTGTCTGGCTATAACACCCACCTTTGCCAGGAATTACCAAAGATTATTACAAGCAAAGGATTCATCTGTCTGGAATCTGTCTGGGAATTCATGCATCATATTTGGCCTGGATGCACTAAGACATCCAGTGATTCTGTCACTGTGTTCTGTAGCCGACTTTATTCCTACCTGAATCGCAAACTGAAATACGCAATAGTAAGCACAGACAACATGGAGGCCTTTGTTATTCCGCTGCCTGCATGCCAATCAATACCTCCCAGACTACACCCACTTGGGGTCCAGGTCTTGATAATGACCATCCCCCATCTGTTGGTAGGCCTTTTTCTTCCAAACCATCCATTCTGTACTTCCTGTCCAAAAAGGGTGAGCATGGTACAGAAAGAGGAGCTAGATGTCCCCGATGACATTTTTTTTCATCTATAATAGATGATGTGGAGAGATAAGAGCTTCAGATGTTGGAACAGGGGCTCCCACCTATTTGGCTTCCCTCCAGAGAACAGAGCTCTGTTCCACAGGAAGTGTCTGTGCCTGAGGTGATAGGTAAGTAGTTTCTGTCTGTTGATAAACACCCTTCAGTAGATGGCAAACCAAAATAACAACAACTATAATAATAATAATAATGTGTCCACTGCTAAATTATAATGATAACCAGCCTGATCCCTTAACAGCAACATACCCCATTTGGCCAACTCAAAACATGACACCCAGTTTGCAGCCTCCTCTTCCTTATGACACTAATCCAGTCGCCATGGTTAATCAATCAGCCATGTGTGGTCCACCCAATTTTTGGCCTTCTACATTCTAACATCATATTCACATATCTAAGAAGTGGACAGTGGAAACAATGGCAATTTGAAGGCCACTAACTAACTCTTTTTTTTAATGTCTCTGTACAGGTTGGGAAATTCCTTCACAGAACAGAAGGTTTGCAAAGGATTATTTAAGTCAATTGTTTATTTATTTTTGGAAAGCACGCTTCCTGGTCCCCTTCTGGGTTGAAGAAATCCACTCCCAGCAAGCAGGCATGGCGCTCAAGAAAGAATTCCCAAGATAGACACAACGCAAGACTTAAACCTTAAATCTGAAATGTTGCATTTAATGCTCTGTTCCACTTGTTCACATATCTCATATGGTTAAGTGTACAGTGGGAACAACGGCAGTTTGAAGGCCACTAACTAAATCTGTTTTTTTTAATGTCCCTGTACAGGTTGGAAAATGCCTTTACAGAAGGTTTGCAAAGGATTATTTAAGTCAATTGTTTTTTGGAAGCACTCTTCATGGTCCCCGTCTGGGATGAAAATCCACTCCTAGTCGCAGAAGCAGGCACAGGATTCTCAAGAAAGACACAACGTAAGGCCTTAAATCAGGGGTAGCCAAACTCGGTCCTCGAGAGCTCACGTTTTCCAGATGACCAAGCTGGTGCACAGGTATATTCATTACTCACCAAAACATTTAGAAAGATCCACAAGTGGAGTTAATTATTATAGTTTTGATTCTGTGAGGAGACCTGGAAAACATGCACTGTTGGTAGCTCTCGAGGACCAGGGTTGGCTACCCCTGCCCTTAAATCATAGATCTTATGCTTGTCCACATATCTGTGCTGGTTAAATTGCACTTTGAGGCCACTAACTATGTTTTTTTTATGTCCCTGTACAGGTTGGGAAATGCATTTACAGAAGATTTGGAAAGCATTATTTAAGTCAATTGTTTATTTTTTTTTTTTGGAAAGCACTCTTCCTGGTCCCCTTCTGGGATGAAAAAATCAACTCCCAGCGGCAGCAGCCATGCTCAAGTATTCTTCTGTGGCAAGGACTGATGTAAATGTACTGTATCACATTTTTTTTGTAAATGCCTCCTCCCCTCCCCTTCTCACTGATAAATTTTCTTTGGAATCAAAAAACAAAATTAAATTTACTACCAATGTGCTGCCCACAGCTGTGGCTTAGCTTAGTCAGCCAGCTATCATGGTGCAAATTTTGGGCCTAAACTAGATGAACAAATCAAAATTGTGAGCTGTGAGGTGGTCAAAATTGACTGAAAATGAGTGGAAATAAATGTTATTGAGGTTATTAATACTGTAGGAACAAAAAACAGACCCATTTTATGTGATTTTTAGCTTTTTTTTTTTTTTTTTTTAAGAAAAAATCCAGAACCAAACCCAAAATACGGAGGTGAGGTTTTGTCAAAACTATGGGTGTGCACCGGCCACTTTTCGTGTTTTGTGTTTTGGTTTTGGATCTGGATCTTTCTTCGTGTTTTGGATCTGGATTGGTTTTGCCAAAACCACCCTTCCGTGTTTTGGGTTCTGGGTTTTGTGTTTTGGATCTGTATTTTTTTTTTAAAAAGCATAAAAACAGCTAAAATCACAGAATTTGTTGGTTTCTCTGCTCCTATGCTATTATTAACCTCAATAACCTTAATTTCCACTCATTTCCAGTCTATTCTGAACACCTCACACCTCACAATAGTGTTTTCATGTCCAAAAGGTTGCACCGAGGTAGCTGGATGACTATGCTAAGCGACACGAGTGGGCGGCACAAACATGTGACCCATCTAGGAGTGACACTGCAGTGGCAGACAGGATGGCAGTTAGAAAAACTAGGCCCCAAACTGTACATAATGCAAAGAAAAAAAAGAAGTGCAAGATGGAATTGTCCTTGGGCCCTCCCACCCACCCTTATGTTGTATAAACAGGACATGCACACTTTAACAAATCAATCATTTCAGCGCCAGGGTCTGCCACACAACTGTGGCTGAAATGATTGGTTCGTTTGGGCCCCCACAAAACAAGCTGGCAATTAATGTGTCCCTGCACAAACTGGCTCTACGGAGGCAAGATGTCATCCTCATCCTCCTCATCCACCGATTCCTCACCCTCTTCAGTGTGTACATCCTCATCCTCACAAAGTATTAACTCGTCCCCACTTGAATCCACCACCACAGGTCCCTCTGTACCTTCTGGAGGCTGGTCTCCCTGGAAGAGCTGATAATTCATTTTGATGAACATCATCTTCTCCACATTCTGTGGAAGCAACCTCCTACGCCTTTCGCTGACAAGGTTCCCGGCTGCACTAAACACTCTTTCGGAGTACACACTGGAGGGGGGGCAACTCAGGTAAAATAGAGCCAGCTTGTACAGGGGCCTCCAAATTGCCTCTTTTTCCTGCCAGTACAGGTATGGACTGTCTGACATGCCTACTTGGATGCTGTCACCGATGTAATCCTCCACCATTCTGTCAATGGTGACAGTATCATATGCAGTGACAGTAGACATGTCAGAAATTGTTGCCAGGTCCTTCAGTCCGGACCAGATGTCCAAACTTGGTCCTGCCTGCCCTGCATCACCGCCAGCGGGTTGCTTAGGATACCTAAGTTTTTTCCTGGCAGCCCCAGTTGCGGGAGAAAATGAAGAAGGAGCCGTTGACGTGTCACGTTCCGCTTCAGCTGACAGTGTGTTCACCAGCAGGTCTTTGCACCTCTGCAGGCTTGTGTCGGCCGGAAAGAGAGACACCACATAGGCTTTAAACCTAGGATCAAGCACGGTGGCCAAAATGTAGTGGTCTGATTTCAACAGATTGACCACCCTGGAATCCTGGCAAAGCGAATGAAGGGCTTCATCCACAAGTCCCACATGCCGAGCGGAATCGCTCCGTCTTAGCTCCTCCTTCACTTTCTCCAGCTGCTTCTGCAAAAGCCTGATGAGGGGAATGACCTGACTCAAGCTGGCTGTGTCTGAACTGACTTCACGTGTGGCAAGTTCGAAGGGCTGGAGAACCTTGCACAACACGGAAATCATTCTCCACTGCGCTTGAGTCAGGTGCATACCCCCTCCTTTGCCTATGTCATAGGTGGATGTATAGGCTTGTATGGCCTTTTGCTGCTCCTCCATCCTCTGAAGCATATAGAGGGTTGAGTTCCACCGCGTCACAACCTCTTGCTTCAGGTGATGGCGGGGCAGGTTCAAGAGTGTTTGCTGGCGCTCCAGTCTTCGGCACGCAGTCGCTGAATGGCGAAAGTGGCCAGAAATTTTTCGGGCCACCCAAAGCGTCTCCTGCACGCCCCTGTCGCTTTTCAGAAAATTCTGCACCACCAAGTTTATTGTGTGAGCAAAACATGGGACGTGCTGGAATTTGCCCAGATGTAATGCCCGCACAATATTGGTGGCGTTGTCAGATATCACAAATCCCCAGGAGAGTCTAAGTGGGGTAAGCCACTGGGCGATGATTTCCCTCAGTTTCTCTAAGAGGTTGTCGGCGGTGTGCCTCTTACTGAAACCGGTGATACACAGCGTAGCCTGCCTTGTAACGAGCTGGCGTTTCTGAGATGCTGTTACTGGTGACGCTGCTGCTGTTGCTGCGTAAGGTGATACATCTACCCAGTGGGCTGTCACAGTCATATAGTCCTTAGTCTGCCCTGTTCCACTTGTCCACATGTCCGTGGTTAAGTGGACATTGTGTACAACGGCATTTTTCAGGACACTGAGGACACTTTTTCTGACGTTTCTGTACAGTCTCGGTATCGCCTGCCTAGTGAAGTGGAATCTAGACGGGATTTGGAACCGGGGACACACTACCTCCATCAATTGTCTAAATCCCACTGCACTAATGGCGGATACCGGACGCACGTCTAACACCAACATAGCAGTCAAGGCCTCAGTTATACGTTTTGCTTCAGGATGACTGCTGTCGTACTTCATCCTCCTCGCTAAGGACTGTTGGAGGGTCAATTGTTTAGTAAAAGTAGTGGTGTTCCTACTTCCTCTCTGGGATGATGAACGACTCCCAGCAGCAGCAACAGCAGCAGCGGCAGCAGTAGGCGTAGCAATGCAGGATCCTCCAGAGGAATCCTGGATAGGAGAGTCAGTCATGCCAGTGACATGGCCTGCAGGACTACTTCCGATCCTGACTAAGGAGGAAATTGACGAGGAGGGAGTTGACGGTGTGGTTTGCAGGCGCTTGGATACAACAGGACAACGGGATTTAGGTGTCCCTGGACTGCTTACGGTCTTAGCCAAAGTTTCTGAACTTGACAGTAACTTTTTATGAACGCGCTGCAGGTGCCGTATAAGGGAGGATGTTCCTAGGTGGTTGATGTCCCTACCCCTACTTATTTCACCTTTACATATGGTACATATGGCAAGACAGTTGTTGTCCGGATTTGGATAGAAATATTGCCAGACCAAAGAGGTGGAATGTTTGGTCTTCTGCCCAGGCATGACCGTGATGGGCTTTTTCATCCCACGGACAACAACTGTCTCCCCCGGAGCCTGATTTAAACAAACCACATCACCATCAGAATCCTCCTCGCCAACTTCCTCCTCAGCGCCAGCTACACCAGTATCCTCATCCTGTTGTACTTCAACAGTGACATCTTCAATTTGCATATCAGCAAGTGGACTGTGGGTGCTCCTTTCAGCACTTGCAGGGGGCGTGCAAATGGTGGAAAGAGCCACCTCTTCCCGTCCAGTGCTGGGAAGGTTAGGCATCGCAACCACCACCACACTTGGACTCTCCTTGGGGATTTGTGATATCTTCTTAGAAAGCACAGTTCTTCGCTGTGCTTTTGCCAGCTTAACTCTTTTGATTTTTTTAGTGGGAGGAGGGCTTCCATCGTCATGTGAAGCTGAACCACTAGTCATGAACATACTAGGGATCGACCTTAGCCGTTCCTTGCCACTCCGTGTCGTAAATGGCATATTGGCAAGTTTACGTTTCTCTTCAGCTGATTTAAATGTCTTTTTCAAGGTCATTTTCCTGAACTTTGCCATTTGGGATTGTATGTGCCCTCTACTATGACATTGGGCATCGGCCTTGGCAGACGACGTTGATGGCATGTTATCGTCTATGTCATGACTAGTGGCAGCAGCTTCAGCACTAGGAGGAAGTGGTTCTTGATCTTTCTCTATTTTATTTTTATCGGAGAAAGTTTGGTCCTCCATTTATGTTATATCGATTTGATATATACGTGCGGCTAAACACAGAAAATAATTTTTTTTTTGGTTTGGACTGGAGTGTACTTTGGGGGTTACAGCACCCTTTAACGGTCAAGCCAGCCGGCCCTTATGACACAGGCGCACTCTTGGCACTACTTTGTTGATGCACGTGCGGCTACTGCGCACACAATTCACAAACACAGAAAATAATTTTTTTTTTGGTTTGGACTGGAGTGTACTCTCGGGGGTTACAGCACCCTTAACGGTCAAGCCAGCCGGCCCTTTACTTATGACACAGGCGCACGCTTGGCACTACTTTGTTGATGCACGTGCGGCTACTGCGCACACAATTCACAAACACAGAAAATAATTTTTTTTTGGTTTGGACTGGAGTGTACTTTCGGGGGTTACAGCACCCTTTAACGGTCAAGCCAGCCGGCCCTTTACTTATGACACTGGCGCACGCTTGGCACTACTTTGTTGATGCACGTGCGGCTACTGCGCACACAATTCACAAACAAAGAAAATAATTTTTTTTTTGGTTTGGACTGGAGTGTACTCTCAGGGGTTACAGCACCCTTAACGGTCAAGCCAGCCGGCCCTTTACTTATGACACAGGCGCACACTTGGCACTACTTTGTTGATGCACGTGCGGCTACTGCGCACACAATTCACAAACACAGAAAATAATTTTTTTTTTGGTTTGGACTGGAGTGTACTTTCGGGGGTTACAGCACCCTTAACGGTCAAGCCAGCCGGCCCTTTACTTATGACAAAGGCGCACGCTTGGCACTACTTTGTTGATGCACGTGCGGCTACTGCGCACACAATTCACAAACACAGAAAATAATTTTTTTTTTGGTTTGGACTGGAGTGTACTTTCGGGGGTTACAGCACCCTTAACGGTCAAGCCAGCCGGCCCTTTACTTATGACACAGGCGCACGCTTGGCACTACTTTGTTGATGCACGTGCGGCTACTGCGCACACAATTCACAAACACAGAAAAAAAATTTTTTTTTGGTTTGGACTGGAGTGTACTCTCGGGGGTTACAGCACCCTTAATGGTCAAGCCAGCCGGCCCTTTACTTATGACACAGGCGCACGCTTGGCACTACTTTGTTGATGCACGTGCGGCAACTGCGCACACAATTCACAAACACAGAAAATAATTTTGTTTTGGTTTGGACTGGAGTGTACTTTCGGGGGTTACAGCACCCTTTAACGGTCAAGCCAGCCGGCCCTTTACTTATGACACAGGCGCACGCTTGGCACTACTTTGTTGATGCACGTGCGGCTACTGCGCACACAATTCACAAACACAGAAAATAATTTTTTTTTTGGTTTGGACTGGAGTGTACTTTGGGGGTTACAGCACCCTTTAACGGTCAAGCCAGCCGGCCCTTTACTTATGACACAGGCGCACGCTTGGCACTACTTTGTTGATGCACGTGCGGCTACTGCGCACACAATTCACAAACACAGAAAATAATTTTTTTTTTGGTTTGGACTGGAGTGTACTCTCGGGGGTTACAGCACCCTTAACGGTCAAGCCAGCCGGCCCTTTACTTATGACACAGGCGCATGCTTGGCACTACTTTGTTGATGCACGTGCGGCTACTGCGCACACAATTCACAAACACAGAAAATAATTTTTTTTTGGTTTGGACTGGAGTGTACTTTCGGGGGTTACAGCACCCTTTAACGGTCAAGCCAGCCGGCCCTTTACTTATGACACAGGCGCACGCTTGGCACTACTTTGTTGATGCACGTGCGGCTACTGCGCACACAATTCACAAACACAGAAAATAATTTTTTTTTTGGTTTGGACTGGAGTGTACTTTCGGGGGTTACAGCATTCTTAATGGTCAAGCCAGCCGGCCCTTTACTTATGACACAGGTGCACGCTTGGCACTACTTTGTTGATGCACGTGCGGCTACTGCGCACACAATTCACAAACACAGAAAATAATTTTTTTTTTGGTTTGGACTGGAGTGTACTCTCGGGGGTTACAGCACCCTTAACGGTCAAGCCAGCCGGCCCTTTACTTATGACACAGGCGCACGCTTGGCACTACTTTGTTGATGCACGTGCGGCTACTGCGCACACAATTCACAAACACAGAAAATAATTTTTTTTTGGTTTGGACTGGAGTGTACTTTCGGGGGTTACAGCACCCTTTAACGGTCAAGCCAGCCGGCCCTTTACTTATGACACAGGCGCACGCTTGGCACTACTTTGTTGATGCACATGCGGCTACTGCGCACACAATTCACAAACACAGAAAATAATTTTTTTTTTGGTTTGGACTGGAGTGTACTTTGGGGGTTACAGCACCCTTTAACGGTCAAGCCAGCCGGCCCTTTACTTATGACACAGGCGCACGCTTGGCACTACTTTGTTGATGCACGTGCGGCTACTGCGCACACAATTCACAAACACAGAAAATAATTTTTTTTTTGGTTTGGAATGGAGTGTACTTTCGGAGGTTACAGCACCCTTAACGGTCAAGCCAGCCTGCCCCTTACTTATGACACAGGCGCACGCTTGGCACTACTTTGTTGATGCACGTGCGGCTACTGCGCACACAATTCACAAACACAGAAAATAATTTTTTTTTTGGTTTGGACTGGAGTGTACTCTCGGGGGTTACAGCACCCTTAACGGTCAAGCCAGCCGGCCCTTTACTTATGACACAGGCGCACGCTTGGCACTACTTTGTTGATGCACGTGCGGCTACTGCGCACACAATTCACAAACACAGAAAATAATTTTTTTTTGGTTTGGACTGGAGTGTACTTTCGGGGGTTACAGCACCCTTTAACGGTCAAGCCAGCCGGCCCTTTACTTATGACACAGGCACACGCTTGGCACTACTTTGTTGATGCACGTGCGGCTACTGCGCACACAATTCACAAACACAGAAAATAATTTTTTTTTTGGTTTGGACTGGAGTGTACTTTGGGGGTTACAGCACCCTTTAACGGTCAAGGCAGCCAGCCCTTTACTTATGACACAGGCGCACGCTTGGCACTACTTTGTTGATGCACGTGCGGCTACTGCGCACACAATTCACAAACACAGAAAATAATTTTTTTTTTGGTTTGGACTGGAGTGTACTTTCGGGGGTTACAGCACCCTTAACGGTCAAGCCAGCTGGCCCTTTACTTATGACACAGGCGCACGCTTGGCACTACTTTGTTGATGCACGTGCGGCTACTGCGCACACAATTCACAAACACAGAAAATAATTTTTTTTTTGGTTTGGACTGGAGTGTACTCTCGGGGGTTACAGCACCCTTAACGGTCAAGCCAGCCGGCCCTTTACTTATGACACAGGCGCACGCTTGGCACTACTTTGTTGATGCACGTGCGGCTACTGCGCACACAATTCACAAACACAGAAAATAATTTTTTTTTGGTTTGGACTGGAGTGTACTTTCGGGGGTTACAGCACCCTTTAACGGTCAAGCCAGCCGGCCCTTTACTTATGACACAGGCGCACGCTTGGCACTACTTTGTTGATGCACGTGCGGCTACTGCGCACACAATTCACAAACACAGAAAATAATTTTTTTTTTGGTTTGGACTGGAGTGTACTCTCGGGGGTTACAGCACCCTTAACGGTCAAGCCAGCCGGCCCTTTACTTATGACACAGGCGTACGCTTGGCACTACTTTGTTGATGCACGTGCGGCTACTGCGCACACAATTCACAAACACCGAAAATAATTTTTTTTTGGTTTGGACTGGAGTGTACTTTCGGGGGTTACAGCACCCTTTAACGGTCAAGCCAGCCGGCCCTTTACTTATGACACAGGCGCACGCTTGGCACTACTTTGTTGATGCACGTGCGGCTACTGCGCACACAATTCACAAACACAGAAAATAATTTTTTTTTTGGTTTGGACTGGAGTGTACTTTGGGGGTTACAGCACCCTTTAACGGTCAAGCCAGCCGGCCCTTTACTTATGACACAGGCGCACGCTTGGCACTACTTTGTTGATGCACGTGCGGCTACTGCGCACACAATTCACAAACACAGAAAATAATTTTTTTTTTGGTTAGGACTGGAGTGTACTTTCGGGGGTTACAGCACCCTTAACGGTCAAGCCAGCCGGCCCTTTACTTATGACACAGGCGCACGCTTGGCACTACTTTGTTGATGCACGTGCGGCTACTGCGCACACAATTCACAAACACAGAAAATAATTTTTTTTTTGGTTTGGACTGGAGTGTACTCTCGGGGGTTACAGCACCCTTAACGGTCAAGCCAGCCGGCCCTTTACTTATGACACAGGCGCATGCTTGGCACTACTTTGTTGATGCACGTGCGGCTACTGCGCACACAATTCACAAACACAGAAAATAATTTTTTTTTGGTTTGGACTGGAGTGTACTTTCGGGGGTTACAGCACCCTTTAACGGTCAAGCCAGCCGGCCCTTTACTTATGACACAGGCGCACGCTTGGCACTACTTTGTTGATGCACGTGCGGCTACTGCGCACACAATTCACAAACACAGAAAATAATTTTTTTTTTGGTTTGGACTGGAGTGTACTTTCGGGGGTTACAGCATTCTTAATGGTCAAGCCAGCCGGCCCTTTACTTATGACACAGGTGCACGCTTGGCACTACTTTGTTGATGCACGTGCGGCTACTGCGCACACAATTCACAAACACAGAAAATAATTTTTTTTTTGGGTTGGACTGGAGTGTACTCTCGGGGGTTACAGCACCCTTAACGGTCAAGCCAGCCGGCCCTTTACTTATGACACAGGCGCACGCTTGGCACTACTTTGTTGATGCACGTGCGGCTACTGCGCACACAATTCACAAACACAGAAAATAATTTTTTTTTGGTTTGGACTGGAGTGTACTTTCGGGGGTTACAGCACCCTTTAACGGTCAAGCCAGCCGGCCCTTTACTTATGACACAGGCGCACGCTTGGCACTACTTTGTTGATGCACGTGCGGCTACTGCGCACACAATTCACAAACACAGAAAATAATTTTTTTTTTGGTTTGGACTGGAGTGTACTTTGGGGGTTACAGCACCCTTTAACGGTCAAGCCAGCCGGCCCTTTACTTATGACACAGGCGCACGCTTGGCACTACTTTGTTGATGCACGTGCGGCTACTGCGCACACAATTCACAAACACAGAAAATAATTTTTTTTTTGGTTTGGACTGGAGTGTACTTTCGGGGGTTACAGCACCCTTAACGGTCAAGCCAGCCGGCCCCTTACTTATGACACAGGCGCACGCTTGGCACTACTTTGTTGATGCACGTGCGGCTACTGCGCACACAATTCACAAACACAGAAAATAATTTTTTTTTTGGTTTGGACTGGAGTGTACTTTCGGGGGTTACAGCACCCTTAACGGTCAAGCCAGCCGGCCCTTTACTTATGACACAGGCGCACGCTTGGCACTACTTTGTTGATGCACGTGCGGCTACTGCGCACACAATTCACAAACACAGAAAATAATTTTTTTTTTGGTTTGGACTGGAGTGTACTCTCGGGGGTTACAGCACCCTTAACGGTCAAGCCAGCCGGCCCTTTACTTATGACACAGGCGCACGCTTGGCACTACTTTGTTGATGCACGTGCGGCTACTGCGCACACAATTCACAAACACAGAAAATAATTTTTTTTTGGTTTGGACTGGAGTGTACTTTCGGGGGTTACAGCACCCTTTAACGGTCAAGCCAGCCGGCCCTTTACTTATGACACAGGCGCACGCTTGGCACTACTTTGTTGATGCACATGCGGCTACTGCGCACACAATTCACAAACACAGAAAATAATTTTTTTTTTGGTTTGGACTGGAGTGTACTTTGGGGGTTACAGCACCCTTTAACGGTCAAGCCAGCCGGCCCTTTACTTATGACACAGGCGCACGCTTGGCACTACTTTGTTGATGCACGTGCGGCTACTGCGCACACAATTCACAAACACAGAAAATAATTTTTTTTTTGGTTTGGACTGGAGTGTACTTTCGGGGGTTACAGCACCCTTAACGGTCAAGCCAGCCGGCCCCTTACTTATGACACAGGCGCACGCTTGGCACTACTTTGTTGATGCACGTGCGGCTACTGCGCACACAATTCACAAACACAGAAAATAATTTTTTTTTTGGTTTGGACTGGAGTGTACTTTCGGGGGTTACAGCACCCTTAACGGTCAAGCCAGCCGGCCCTTTACTTATGACACAGGCGCACGCTTGGCACTACTTTGTTGATGCACGTGCGGCTACTGCGCACACAATTCACAAACACAGAAAATAATTTTTTTTTTGGTTTGGACTGGAGTGTACTCTCGGGGGTTACAGCACCCTTAACAGTCAAGCCAGCCGGCCCTTTACTTATGACACAGGCGCACGCTTGGCACTACTTTGTTGATGCACGTGCGGCTACTGCGCACACAATTCACAAACACAGAAAATAATTTTTTTTTGGTTTGGACTGGAGTGTACTTTCGGGGGTTACAGCACCCTTTAACGGTCAAGCCAGCCGGCCCTTTACTTATGACACAGGCGCACGCTTGGCACTACTTTGTTGATGCACGTGCGGCTACTGCGCACACAATTCACAAACACAGAAAATAATTTTTTTTTTGGTTTGGACTGGAGTGTACTCTCGGGGGTTACAGCACCCTTAACGGTCAAGCCAGCCGGCCCTTTACTTATGACACAGGCGCACGCTTGGCACTACTTTGTTGATGCACGTGCGGCTACTGCGCACACAATTCACAAACACAGAAAATAATTTTTTTTTGGTTTGGACTGGAGTGTACTTTCGGGGGTTACAGCACCCTTTAACGGTCAAGCCAGCCGGCCCTTTACTTATGACACAGGCGCACGCTTGGCACTACTTTGTTGATGCACGTGCGGCTACTGCGCACACAATTCACAAACACAGAAAATAATTTTTTTTTTGGTTTGGACTGGAGTGTACTTTGGGGGTTACAGCACCCTTTAACGGTCAAGCCAGCCGGCCCTTTACTTATGACACAGGCGCACGCTTGGCACTACTTTGTTGATGCACGTGCGGCTACTGTGCACACAATTCACAAACACAGAAAATAATTTTTTTTTTGGTTTGGACTGGAGTGTACTTTCGGGGGTTACAGCACCCTTAACGGTCAAGCCAGCCGGCCCTTTACTTATGACACAGGCTCACGCTTGGCACTACTTTGTTGATGCACGTGCGGCTACTGCGCACACAATTCACAAACACAGAAAATAATTTTTTTTTGGTTTGGACTGGAGTGTACTCTCGGGGGTTACAGCACCCTTAACGGTCAAGCCAGCCGGCCCTTTACTTATGACACAGGCGCATGCTTGGCACTACTTTGTTGATGCACGTGCGGCTACTGCGCACACAATTCACAAACACAGAAAATAATTTTTTTTTGGTTTGGACTGGAGTGTACTTTCGGGGGTTACAGCACCCTTTAACGGTCAAGCCAGCCGGCCCTTTACTTATGACACAGGCGCACGCTTGGCACTACTTTGTTGATGCACGTGCGGCTACTGCGCACACAATTCACAAACACAGAAAATAATTTTTTTTTTGGTTTGGACTGGAGTGTACTTTCGGGGGTTACAGCATTCTTAATGGTCAAGCCAGCCGGCCCTTTACTTATGACACAGGTGCACGCTTGGCACTACTTTGTTGATGCACGTGCGGCTACTGCGCACACAATTCACAAACACAGAAAATAATTTTTTTTTTGGTTTGGACTGGAGTGTACTCTCGGGGGTTACAGCACCCTTAACGGTCAAGCCAGCCGGCCCTTTACTTATGACACAGGCGCACGCTTGGCACTACTTTGTTGATGCACGTGCGGCTACTGCGCACACAATTCACAAACACAGAAAATAATTTTTTTTTGGTTTGGACTGGAGTGTACTCTCGGGGGTTACAGCACCCTTAACGGTCAAGCCAGCCGGCCCTTTACTTATGACACAGGCGCACGCTTGGCACTACTTTGTTGATGCACGTGCGGCTACTGCGCACACAATTCACAAACACAGAAAATAATTTTTTTTTGGTTTGGACTGGAGTGTACTTTCGGGGGTTACAGCACCCTTTAACGGTCAAGCCAGCTGGCCCTTTACTTATGACACAGGCACACGCTTGGCACTACTTTGTTGATGCACGTGCGGCTACTGCGCACACAATTCACAAACACAGAAAATAATTTTTTTTTTGGTTTGGACTGGAGTGTACTTTGGGGGTTACAGCACCCTTTAACGGTCAAGGCAGCCGGCCCTTTACTTATGACACAGGCGCACGCTTGGCACTACTTTGTTGATGCACGTGCGGCTACTGCGCACACAATTCACAAACACAGAAAATAATTTTTTTTTTGGTTTGGACTGGAGTGTACTTTCGGGGGTTACAGCACCCTTAACGGTCAAGCCAGCCGGCCCTTTACTTATGACACAGGCGCACGCTTGGCACTACTTTGTTGATGCACGTGCGGCTACTGCGCACACAATTCACAAACACAGAAAATAATTTTTTTTTTGGTTTGGACTGGAGTGTACTCTCGGGGGTTACAGCACCCTTAACGGTCAAGCCAGCCGGCCCTTTACTTATGACACAGGCGCACGCTTGGCACTACTTTGTTGATGCACGTGCGGCTACTGCGCACACAATTCACAAACACAGAAAATAATTTTTTTTTGGTTTGGACTGGAGTGTACTTTCGGGGGTTACAGCACCCTTTAACGGTCAAGCCAGCCGGCCCTTTACTTATGACACAGGCGCACGCTTGGCACTACTTTGTTGATGCACGTGCGGCTACTGCGCACACAATTCACAAACACAGAAAATAATTTTTTTTTTGGTTTGGACTGGAGTGTACTTTGGGGGTTACAGCACCCTTTAACGGTCAAGCCAGCCGGCCCTTTACTTATGACACAGGCGCACGCTTGGCACTACTTTGTTGATGCACGTGCGGCTACTGCGCACACAATTCACAAACACAGAAAATAATTTTTTTTTTGGTTTGGACTGGAGTGTACTTTCGGGGGTTACAGCATTCTTAACGGTCAAGCCAGCCGGCCCTTTACTTATGACACAGGTGCACGCTTGGCACTACTTTGTTGATGCACGTGCGGCTACTGCGCACACAATTCACAAACACAGAAAATAATTTTTTTTTTGGTTTGGACTGGAGTGTACTTTCGGGGGTTACAGCACCCTTAACGGTCAAGCCAGCCGGCCCTTTACTTATGACACAGGCACACGCTTGGCACTACTTTGTTGATGCACGTGCGGCTACTGCGCACACAATTCACAAACACAGAAAATAATTTTTTTTTTGTTTTGGACTGGAGTGTACTCTCGGGGGTTACAGCACCCTTAACGGTCAAGCCAGCCGGCCCTTTACTTATGACACAGGCGCACGCTTGGCACTACTTTGTTGATGCACGTGCGGCTACTGCGCACACAATTCACAAACACAGAAAATAATTTTTTTTTTGGTTTGGACTGGAGTGTACTTTCGGGGGTTACAGCACCCTTAACGGTCAAGCCAGCCGGCCCTTTACTTATGACACAGGCGCACGCTTGGCACTACTTTGTTGATGCACGTGCGGCTACTGCGCACACAATTCACAAACACAGAAAATAATTTTTTTTTTGGTTTGGACTGGAGTGTACTCTCGGGGGTTACAGCACCCTTAACGGTCAAGCCAGCCGGCCCTTTACTTATGACACAGGCGCACGCTTGGCACTACTTTGTTGATGCACGTGCGGCTACTGCGCACACAATTCACAAACACAGAAAATAATTTTTTTTTGGTTTGGACTGGAGTGTACTTTCGGGGGTTACAGCACCCTTTAACGGTCAAGCCAGCCGGCCCTTTACTTATGACACAGGCGCACGCTTGGCACTACTTTGTTGATGCACGTGCGGCTACTGCGCACACAATTCACAAACACAGAAAATAATTTTTTTTTTGGTTTGGACTGGAGTGTACTTTGGGGGTTACAGCACCCTTTAACGGTCAAGCCAGCCGGCCCTTTACTTATGACACAGGCGCACGCTTGGCACTACTTTGTTGATGCACGTGCGGCTACTGCGCACACAATTCACAAACACAGAAAATAATTTTTTTTTTGGTTTGGACTGGAGTGTACTTTCGGGGGTTACAGCATTCTTAACGGTCAAGCCAGCCGGCCCTTTACTTATGACACAGGTGCACGCTTGGCACTACTTTGTTGATGCACGTGCGGCTACTGCGCACACAATTCACAAACACAGAAAATAATTTTTTTTTTGGTTTGGACTGGAGTGTACTTTCGGGGGTTACAGCACCCTTAACGGTCAAGCCAGCCGGCCCTTTACTTATGACACAGGCACACGCTTGGCACTACTTTGTTGATGCACGTGCGGCTACTGCGCACACAATTCACAAACACAGAAAATAATTTTTTTTTTGGTTTGGACTGGAGTGTACTTTGGGGGTTACAGCACCCTTTAACAGTCAAGCCAGCCGGCCCTTTACTTATGACACAGGCGCACGCTTGGCACTACTTTGTTGATGCACGTGCGGCTACTGCGCACACAATTCACAAACACAGAAAATAATTTTTTTTTTGGTTTGGACTGGAGTGTACTCTCGGGGGTTACAGCACCCTTAACGGTCAAGCCAGCCGGCCCTTTACTTATGACACAGGCGCACGCTTGGCACTACTTTGTTGATGCACGTGCGGCTACTGCACACACAATTCACAAACACAGAAAATAATTTTTTTTTGGTTTGGACTGGAGTGTACTTTCGGGGGTTACAGCACCCTTTAACGGTCAAGCCAGCCGGCCCTTTACTTATGACACAGGCGCACGCTTGGCACTACTTTGTTGATGCACGTGCGGCTACTGCGCACACAATTCACAAACACAGAAAATAATTTTTTTTTTGGTTTGGACTGGAGTGTACTTTGGGGGTTACAGCACCCTTTAACGGTCAAGCCAGCCGGCCCTTTACTTATGACACAGGCGCACGCTTGGCACTACTTTGTTGATGCACGTGCGGCTACTGCGCACACAATTCACAAACACAGAAAATAATTTTTTTTTTGGTTTGGACTGGAGTGTACTTTCGGGGGTTACAGCACCCTTAACGGTCAAGCCAGCCGGCCCTTTACTTATGACACAGGCGCACGCTTGGCACTACTTTGTTGATGCACGTGCGGCTACTGCGCACACAATTCACAAACACAGAAAATAATTTTTTTTTTGGTTTGGACTGGAGTGTACTTTCGGGGGTTACAGCACCCTTAACGGTCAAGCCAGCCGGCCCTTTACTTATGACACAGGCGCACGCTTGGCACTACTTTGTTGATGCACGTGCGGCTACTGCGCACACAATTCACAAACACAGAAAATAATTTTTTTGGGGTTTGGACTGGAGTGTACTTTCGGGGGTTACAGCACCCTTTAACGGTCAAGCCAGCCGGCCCTTTACTTATGACACAGGCGCACGCTTGGCACTACTTTGTTGATGCACGTGCGGCTACTGCGCACACAATTCACAAACACAGAAAATATATTATTTTTTTAGCACTTAGGGGGAGCACCCCTGATGGACAGAGCACCCCCTGGACAACACTACAGCACTCCTTTAGGACTGGGACACTGCACAGGACTTTGAAGTGGACACAGCCCCTATGGAGAACTGACTGCACAACACAGTCCAGCCAGCCCCTATGGACTTTGAAGTAGTGGACACAGCCCCTATTAACAACAGCAGCACAGCACAACACAGCCAGCCCCTATGGACTTTGAAGTAGTGGACAACAACAGCACTACACTACACTACACTACACAGCCCTAACTCCCACCCTCCCTCTTCACTGTCCACAGCCGAGTGAGAAAATGGCGCCGACGCGGGTACCTTATATAGGATCCAAAACCCGCGAGACTCGGAAGGCGGGATGATGACGTTTTGCCTCGATTTCAGATCCGAGTCAGGCGGGAAAAGTCGAACCTGACTCGGATCGGACTCGGATCGGGGGGGCTCGGGGGGGTTCGGATTTCAGAAATCCGAACCCGCTCACCCCTAGTCAAAACTAATCCAGATCCAAAACCAGGGGAGATCCAAAACCAAAACACGGGGGTTGGCGCACATCTCTAATTTTTAAACATTAAAAGCTGTACTTCACTATATGCAGCAATTTTTCTCTTTTTATGTAGCCTTGATTTACTTCCTGTGGAGGCCACTGGGGAATAAGAGAAGAAATACTCCTTATAAAAGAACTTTTAAGAAGAAAACAAGTTCATTGTAAGAACATTTTATACGATCTGGGAATATTGGTCTAGAAGGAAGCGCTGGAACTTTATTATATCTCTTGTATTTATCACTTTTCTTGGTCTGTATGGGAGAAAGTACCTCAGCAGTTGTTCTCTTCCCCTCCATAGACTTAATATTACCCTGATACCAATGAGACAAGGAGCAATTTACATGCCACCGCGGCCACGTCACGTCTTGGTTACTAGGAAACCAGTGCCAGCACTTTCCGGCGTTTGCATAGCAGGGGGCTGTTCTCGTGCGAGAGGAAATCACGCCGGTCCATAATGTAATGTAGCTGAACCTTTCCTCATTATTCACAGTATTTTCACTTTGGCCCAGCTAAGATTATGACTAGAATAGCATTATTACCTTTATATCCTCATATGGTTTTATCTGCAGACACAGATGTCTGCGCCTTTGTGCACATGCCATTTACCTCCTTTGTTAGCCCATAACCGTATCTCCGCTGCGAGCTGTCCCCCCAGACAGCTCATTTTGGTGGAGAAAGGACGTGATTGAAGCCAAAGGCATCCGGCCTCCTTCACATGATATCTATAAGCTGGTGACAGAGAGTCAGGCTGTCCGATGAGACTGCCAACAGAGGCACAATGAGACTGCCCGCTCCTGTATTACTCTTTCAGGTGTAATGAACTGTGTCACTGAGGGGCATTGTAGCCAGTGACCCCGGTATCACAGACATGAGCCTGCTCCGATAGGTTCATTTGCATCCCAGCAACACATTGATTTTTAACGAGAAAGCTAATTATTGTGCTTCTTCCTACCGCAACAGTATGAGGTGCTAACGTATTCCCCGTGTCCTACTGCAGCCGCACTATACTCACTCATTTCTAAGCTCTGTCCTCCTTTGTGTAGTATGAGGGGATTATTTTCACAGTACGAGTCTGCACAGGGATAAGTTACTGTATTCTAAATACATATGTGAGCATATGCAGTGGCGGGCTGGGACGGGGGTGCAGGGTGCCATGTGCCCCCCGGGCCGTAGCTTCATGCGGGCCACGGGCAGTCTGTGTCACTGTGACACAGACTGCACCGCGTGTGTAGCGCTGACCGGACGGAGTTCGGTCAGCGCTACACAAGTGACAAACATACAGCCGCCGGAGCCGGCAACTGTGTGTTTGTTGTGATCAGCAGCCAATGAGAGTCTGACAGACTCTCATCGGCTGCTACTCCCACTGCCAGAGCCGGACATCTTCCGGCTCCCGCAGTGGGTAATGGGAGAGACGCATCACTCCCATGACGCGTCACTCCCATAATGCAAAGCGGCGGATGGAGGAGCTGATCTCGGCGGCGGGACCAGGAGCAGGAGCGGGTGTCAGGTAAGTGTTTTTTTTTTTTTGTATTATGTGTGTCTACTGCGGGGAGTCTGGCACTATAAGGAGGAGACCACTACTGGGGGCACTACAAAGGGGGGGACTACTACTACTGGGGGCGCTACAAGGGGGGGGACTCCTACTACTGGGGGCACTACAAGGGGGGGGACTACTACTGGTGGCACTACAAGGAGGGGGAATACTACTACTGGGTGCACTACAAGGGGGGGCTACTACTACTGGGGGCACTACAAGGGGGGACTACTACTACTGGGGGCACTACAAGGGGGGACTACTACTGGGGGCACTACAAGGTGGGTACTACTACTGGGGGGGACTACTACTAGGGACACTACAAGGGGACTACTACTAGGGGCATTGCATAGGGGGAGGGGACTACTACTAGGGGCACTACATAGGGGGGAGGGGATTACCACTGGGGGCACTGCATCAAGGGACCACTGCCGGGGGCTCTATATAAAGGGCAATAGTGGGGGTACTGCATAGGGGGAAGACTACAACTGGGGCCACTATTTAAGGGGCACTGCATAAGGGTTACCACTACTGGGGGCACTATATAAGGGGCTTACTACTGGGGGCACAAGGGGGCACTGCATAGGGGGGATCACTACTGGGGGTACTACTTGAGGCCTGCATAAGGGTGTCCTCTCCTGAGGGGGGGGGCACCGTTGCACGCACATTCTTTCGGGCACCCTGGCTACACGCCACTCCTCTGCCAGGGCCGCCTGCATGCATTTGCCCCCCAGGCTAAAAGTTGCCAGCCAGCCCCTGAGCATATGTGAGCAAGACTTGGGGGCTGATGTATTAAACAACAGGGACAGATGGTGGACACACCAATTGTCGACACAAAAATTGCAGACATGTTTTTTTTTATTCTTAAGATTACAGGTTAGGATCAGGCACTTGGGTGAGGCTGCTGGAGTGGACGGTTAAGATTAGGTACTAGGGGGAGGGTTAGTCTTCGGTGAGGTTTAGACACTTGGGAGAGGGTTAGGGATAGGCACCAAGGGGAGGGTTAGGGTTAGGCACCAGGTGGAGGTTAGGCACTAGGGGGAGGGTTAGGCACTGGGGGGAGGGTTAGGGTTAGGTGTAGAGGGATGGTTAGGGGTAGGCAGTAGAGGGAGGGTTAGGCACCGGGGGGGAGGTTTAGGGTTAGGCAGTAGGAGTAGGGTTAGGCACTGGAGGGAGGGTTAAGCACAGGGGGGAGGTTTAGGGTTAGGCAGTAGGGGGAGGGTTAGGCACTGGAGGGAGGGTTTGGGTTAGGCACTGGAGGGAGGGTTAGGTTGAGGCACCAGGGGATGGTTAGGGTTAGGCACTAGGAGAGGGTTAGGCAGTAGAGAGAGGGTTAGGCACTGGAAGGAAGGTTAGGATGAGGCACTAGGGGGAGGGTTAGGGTTAGGCAGTAGTGGGAGGGTTAGGTAGTGGGGGGAGGGTTAGGCAGTACGGGGAGGGTCAGACACTGGGGGGAGGGTTAGGGTTAGTCAGTAGGGGGAGGATAAGACTCTGGGGGGAGGGCAGGGGTGCCGAGAGGGGGGGAGGGTACAGATTACCCGGGCCCGGGCTTTCTGAGGGGTCCGGCAGGGGCACGGGTCTGGCACCACCCCCCCTTCCCTCACAGCAGCCACAGCAGTCTCCTATGCCTGTGGGGTGGAGCGATCACACTGATCGCGCCCCCCTGGCTTTGAGCAGGGTTGAGGGGGCTCAGAGCGCCCCCCTTCCCAGCGCACAGCGCCGATTAGCGGTGCTGCAAAACATTTTTTTTCCCTCCGGGAAGGAGGCGTGGCCACACCGCCCGTGATTAGGCCACGCCCCATATTACCCAGGCCCGACGAGGCTCTCAGCGGGCCTGGGGGAGGGTTAGGGTTAGCCAGTAGGAGGAGGGTTAGGCACTGTTGGTGTGAGGTTCTGGTTTTGTTGTGGACCCGGGGTGGTGATAGGAGCAGACACAGAAGCAGATTTAAATGAAAATGTGGAACTTTTAATGAGTGGTTTTTAGCTGACATGGAAATGGCAAAAGAAAAAGTCCTGAAGTGCACTTGGGATCTGTAGTGAATCAAAAGGGAGAATGTCCAGATAGTGACAGGCAGGAACAGAACAGTATGCAGGTGTGGAGAGGCTGAAATGAATTACAGGCTGAGGTGAATAATGTCCAGAGGAAATGTAAGCGGAGGCAGGGTGCAGGGTACAGCTGACACAGGTTCTCAGGCAAGGGGAAGGTAATGGAGGGTTCAGGTAGTCCAGCGGGGTTGGAGCAGACAAGCAGGCAGGCAGGTAGCGTATCACAGGAAAACAGGTGGTGAGCACAGGGCACTCTCTCTCAGCTATGCTGAGAAACACGTTGCACTGGCAATGAAGTGAGGCTCTGAACCTCCCTAAATACCAGTGCTGTGCCGTGACTGGCCAGAGAGAGCATGTGACAAACCAAGATTGGGCGGTTAGGTCACAAGACGTGCCCCGCCATAGTGACCTCACTGGAGGGAGGGTTAGGCACTAGGGAGATAGTTAGGATTAGGCACCAAGGGGAGAGTTAGGGTTAGACATGAGGGGGAGGGTTAGGCGCTAGGGAGAGGGTTAGTCACCAGGGCGAGGGTTAGTGTAAGTCACTAGGGGGAGGGTTAGGTGCTAGGGAGAGGGTTAGTCACCGGGGCGAGGGTTAGGGTAAGGCACTATGGAGAGGGTTAAGCACTGGGCGGAGGTTTAGGGTTAGGCAGTAGGGGGAGGGTTAGGCACTGGAGGGAGGGTTAGGATGAGGCACTAGGGAGAGGGTTAGGGTTAGGCAGTAGAGGGAGGGTTAGGCACTGGAGGTAGGATTAAGGTTAGGCACTGGAGGGAGGGTTAGGATGAGGCACTAGGGAGAGGGTTAGGGTTAGGCAGTAGAGGGAGGGTTAGGCACTGGATGGTTATGTTTAGGCACTGGAGGGTTAGGCAGTAGGGGGAGGGGGTTAGGCACTGGGGAAAGGGTTAGGCACTGGGAGGGAGCATTAGGCAGTAGGGGGAGGGTTAGGTACTGGAGGGGAGGGTAGGGTTGAGTACTGGAGGGATGGTTAGGGTTAGGCACCATGGGGAGGGTTAGGCAGTAGGGGGAGGGTTAGGCACTGGAGGGTTAGGCAACAAGGGAAGAGTTAGGGTTAGGCACTAGGGGGAGGGTTAGGCACTGAGGGGAGGGTTAGGGTTAGGCACCAAGTGGAGAGTGTCATAGTGCGCCGGACACCCGCACACACTGGGTCTGGTGGCACTGGTCTGTGAGGGAACAGTGGGCGGGGGGTTCCCGGCATCTGCCGCTGCTACCCACCACTTGGTCCTCTCTCTGATGCAGGTGGGTGCGGCTCCCTACATGCGCGCATGCCGACCTGCTAGGGATTTAAAGGGCCATACACGCCCATTTTAGTGGTCTCACAGGAAGTGACTAGGATAGCTGCCTATATAAGGGGGAATGTGTGAACACTCCAGTGCCAGAGTATAGGCTCATTGCCATACTTCAGTGTTCCGTGCATATCCTGATTACCAATTTGACCTTGGTTTCTTTTGTGACCCCAATTCTGTCGACTATGCTAAATCTCCTGCACTCTGCCTAAAATACACCAGCACCTGTATAGGGAAACCTAACCTGAGGGCCGCGACCTGTGTGTCGGACGCAACCAAGTTCATACCTTCTTGCGAGGGTCCTGGTGAATACCGCCGGCACATTAGCCTCAGGAATAGGTCCAGCCAATTCCCTGCATACGGGTTGCATCCACAATCCACCCGAGATTTGTGACAGAGAGTTAGCTAAGTGCTCCCCGGGAATCCTAAACCTAACCCTTAAACCGCTTAAAATGAAAAATTAAATGTGCCGACCCTTTCAACCTTTTGTATTTGTTGACCTTTTGTCAGTCGACCTTTTGACTCTGTAGACCAGGGGTGGGGAACCTTTTTTCTGCCGAGGGCCATTTTGATATATATATAACATTATTTGATTGTCCAATGCAGGCCACGCCCCCTCGTTGTCACATCACAATCGCCGGTGTTTATAGCAGAGCTGTAAGGGCAGTGGTGTGACCGTCTGAAGTGTCCTAAGGACGCACCAGGTGGCACTGCCATTCTAGGTACCCTTCTAGCCAGATGAGGCTAGCAGGAAAAATCTCAGAGTGTCAGACCAAATGATTCCACGGTCCTTGTTCAGCCCCCAGGCCTAAGGTTCCCCTTCCCTGCTGAAGACCATTTGGTCTCGACCTATACATTGTCAACCTAATACCTGTCAATCTCTTATACCACGCCCACATTCATTATCAGGACTACGTATACAGAGGGCATACCTGCCAACTGTCCCTGATTGTCCCTGAAATAGTAGTAATCTCCCTGTCTCCCTGTAGAGTCCAGCAATCTCCCTGATTGCACCTTACCCCCATTATGAAGCTGTTAAATAAATAATACCCATATATACATACATTAGAGATGAGCGGTTAGGACTCTGTGGAATCCGAACCGCTCCGAACATTGGGGATCCGAGTCCACCCGAACCCTTTACGGGTGTTCACCGCCTGACTCGGATCCCCGTTCGGGGCCAAACGGCGGCCGCCTGATGTCGGATTCTCACTAGAGAATCCGACATCAGGGCTCCTATTGTGTAGGGCAGAGCGCTGTGATATCGCTCTGCCCTACACAGACACAAACACACAGCCGCCAGCGGCAGCTGTGTGTTTGTTACAGCAGCCAATGAGAGTCACACAGACTCTCATTGGCTGCTGCACGGAGGGAGCCGGCTGGAGCTCACACTTGAGCTCCGTCTTCCGGCTCCCTCCTCAGTGTGTGACAGCAGAGAGGACAGCGCGGGAGCGGGGATACAGGTAAGTTTTTATTTTATTTTTTACTTGTGCAAGGGCCGGGGGCGCTACTGGGGGGGTCTGCTACTGGGGGTGTGGGGGGCCATACTACTGGGGGGGCCTGCTACTGGGGGGGACTATACTACTGGGGGGGTCTGCTACTGGGGGGGGCTATACTACTGGGGGGGTGTCTGCTACTGGGGGGGTCTGCTACTGGGGGGGCCATACTACTGAGGGGCCTGCTACTGGGAGGCCATACTACTGGGGGGGCACACTACTGGGGGTGGCTTACTACTACTGGGGGGGGGCTACTACTGGGGGTGGCCTGCTACTGGGGCAGCCTACTACTGGGGGGGCCATACTACAGGGGGGGCCATACTACAGGGGGGCTACTACTGGGGCAGCCTACTACTGGGGGGGGCTGCTACTGGGGCAGCCTACTACTGGGGGGGCATACTACTGGGGGGGCTGCTAATGGGGGGCATACTACTGGGGGGGCCTACTAATGGGGGGCATACTACTGGGTGGCATGCTAATGGGGGGCATACTACTGGGGGGCATTCTACAGGGGGCACTGCATAGGGGACCCTACTACTAAGGGGACTGCATAGGGGGCACCACTGCTGGGGGCATTGTGTAAAAGGGGCACTACTGTGGGCATTGTGTAAAAGGGTCACTACTGTGGGCATTGTGTAAAAGGGGCACTACTGTGTGTCGTAACATAAATAAGAGACACTACTTTATTGTGTAATGTGAATCAGGCCCTATGTGCGGTGTAATGTGAATAAGATTGTGCACTGTGACTCCTAGGGCCATAGCCCACTATGTAAACAAGTACTGTGACTCTGCTGGCCGTACCCACTGGGTGGGTGCACTACTTTTCATTTCTGCCACTGCTGTGTGGCAATGTGTCATAGATGTGCTTTATACTGTGGTGTCTGTGTCGTTGTGCCGCTGCTCTGTCGCTTAGTAACCAGTCAGCTCACTGCAACCTTTGGCCAATAATGTTGAAAACAATATTATAAGCTGTGATATGGTCTAAATTGACTGGAAATTAATGTTATTGAGGTTAATAATACTCTAGGAAGAAAAAAAGACCAATTTATGTGATTTTAGCTTTTTTTGTCAATTTTTAAAAAAAAATCCAAATCCAAATCCAAAGCCGGACGACGAATTAGAACCAAATCCAAATCCGCCAAAAATGGTCCGGCGCACATCCCTAATATACATACATTCAAATGGGATCATTAGCATAATTTTCCTGCATTGGGTATAAGGCACAATGATTCCTATGGCTACATGTATTTTCATCAACACCTAAGTCTTACTAACTGCTTAGCAGTACACGCCTATCACGTGTATGACACACCTCTCAGATGTAGCAGTACACGCCTATCACGTGTATGACACACCTCTCAGATGTAGCAGTACACGCCTATCACATGTATGACACACCTCTCAGATGTAGCAGTACACGCCTATCACGTGTATGACACACCTCTTAGATGTAGCAGTACACGCCTATCACGTGTATGACACACCTCTCAGATGTAGCAGTACACGCCTATCACGTGTATGACACACCTCTCAGATGTAGCAGTACACGCCTATCACGTGTATGACACACCTCTCAGATGTAGCAGTACATGCCTATCACATGTATGACATGCCTCTCAGATGTAGCAGTACACGCCTATCACATGTATGACACACCTCTCAGATGTAGCAGTACACGCCTATCACGTGTATGACACACCTCTTAGATGTAGCAGTACACGCCTATCACGTGTATGACACACCTCTCAGATGTAGCAGTACACGCCTATCACGTGTATGACACACCTCTCAGATGTAGCAGTACACGCCTATCACGTGTATGACACACCTCTCAGATGTAGCAGTACACGCCTATCACATGTATGACACACCTCTCAGATGTAGCAGTACACGCCTATCACGTGTATGACACACCTCTTAGATGTAGCAGTACACGCCTATCACGTGTATGACACACCTCTCAGATGTAGCAGTACACGCCTATCACGTGTATGACACACCTCTCAGATGTAGCAGTACACGCCTATCACGTGTATGACACACCTCTCAGATGTAGCAGTACACGCCTATCACGTGTATGACACACCTCTCAGATGTAGCAGTACACACCTATCACGTGTATGACACACCTCTCAGATGTAGCAGTACACGCCTATCACGTGTATGACACACCTCTCAGATGTAGCAGTACACGCCTATCACGTGTATGACACACCTCTCAGATGTAGCAGTACATGCCTATCACATGTATGACATGCCTCTCAGATGTAGCAGTACACACCTATCACATATATGACATGCCCCTCACATGTAGCAGTACACGCCCACTTTACCGCCGCGCTCATAGGTGCTGCTTTCACAATCTCACTGAAAAGCTTTTTCCAAAGTAGGCAAATATGACAGAGGGTAACGTAACAGATATCAGTGATATCTCTTATAGATTGTATAAAATGTCAAGCTAAGTTTTAGCATGGGCAGCGAGGGTCTGGGCCTGTAAGTATAGTGTATGCTATCAATTTAGTTCTTAATGTGCATACACACAAGACAATATGCTCCATGAGGAACATCGTCTAGTGTGTCCCCGGCAGGGGTGTCTTTAACGACACTGAGCACAAACACTGAACGATATCATGAACGACATCGTTCAGTACCTGGCTCCCTACCTCATTCCTGAACATACAACAACCTGACAATATCCTGCATGTTCAAGCGATGAACGTCAAATACCAACAACCAGTGGGAGCGCGCATCGCTGGAAGTTATTGTTGATCGTTTTTGCGCAAAAACTGATCGATATTTTGGATGACTGAACAATAACGATGTCGTTATCATTCCGTCATGCAAAATATCGCCCAGTGTGTACGCACCTTTACTCTTCGGCGGGCAATTGTTGGAATCCGCGTCATAGCAAGATCATTTTAATACCACCCAAACTAACATAATTTCTTATTGCCCCAATATGCGGTGGCAAGAAATTATACTTGCAAGAAAAATGTATGATTTTTACAAAGTAAATAAAAAAATATGGCCCTGATTCAGAGCCGGACGCTCTGACCAGAGCGCTCGCTCTGAATCAGGGCCCTCCTCCATTAATATGGAGCGTCCTCCTGGACACTCGTATAGCTGTGGGTCACCACCCACAGCATATACGAGCGTGCAAAAAGATGGTCGCGATGGTCTTGACCATCGCGACCATCGGACTTGCGAGTGAAACCCTGTGGTCGGGTTTCTCAACCACAAGCCCTGGAGTGATTTTGGCTCTATCAGAGCCAAAATCACTCCCACTGACATCACTAGTGATGTCAGTGGGGCCGGCTTCGGACGGTAGGCGTTCCCATGGGAACACCTCCGTCTGGCAGGCACGCCCCCGGCACGCCCACCAAAGGGGGCGTGCTGTCAATCAACATCGACAGCACGCCCCCTTTGGTGCGAGACCCGGAGCGATGGAAAGTCCTTCGCTCGCCGGGTCTCACGCATGCGCACGACGGAGCTCCCTCCGTCGTGCGCATGCGCAGTGGGGACCATCGACCCACTTGCGAGCGTACTGCCGCTCGCGAGTGGGTCTGAATGACCCCCTATGTTTTAATCTATTTCAACATACAGTATATATGCTATAAGAGTAATCTCCAGTTCTTTCTTTGTTCTTCCTATAACAAACTTTTTTCTTGCACCTTTGATACCTGTGAGTACTGTAACAGCACTAACAATGTTATAGTGGGTGACAGATATATCTGCAGATGATGGTCGTTCATACACACTGAACGGCCATCATCTGCTTGTGCCCCTAGGTCCCGGCTGTTTGGGGGGCGGGACCCAGCGGCCAGAGGGCGTGTCGGGGGCGTATCCTGCCCCCCTCCCCGCGGCTGCCGCTGTGTGTGTACGGGCGGTCTGCAGACATATCTGTCCATCGGTAAAAGGAAATCGTGCGCTCTTAATATATGTATAAGCAGCTATCTATTCAGTAAGATCAGAATGAACTGATAACCAATGTTGCAAGACCACAATATAGAAGTGCTTGTAATATAGAACATGCATCTATTAAGCGTGTTGTGAACAATCCTAAATGGATAGACTTTGATACAGTATGGCCAGGCAATAACTGAAATGATAAACTGTATCAATGAATGGGAAAGGTACACAGATGGTAACCAAATAAAACGCTTGTTAAATTTGACCGGCAATGTCTGACACAAAGGCCCTCATTCAGAGCCGTACGCAAACAGCAGTACGCTCGTTGCGTTCCGATGTTGACTAACCGCGCCTGCGTCGGTGTAATACTGCGCATGTGCGTACGGCAGATTGCGAGCTTTTTTGGTCTCGTTCGTGAAATAGCGTACAGGAAGTGACATGTCAAATGTGATTGACAGAACAGGGCGTTTTTGGGTGTTGACGGGGGTGGAGATGGAAAAACGCAGGCGTGGCGAGGCGTTTTTGGGGCGTACATACATTAGCAGATGCGAGCGTAAAATGTGTACGGACCGACTCATACGTCACTGGATGATCCTCTTTCCCTTCAAAATGCTCGCACAGCTTAGGGTCTGGATTACTCAACCACATTGGCGATGGCCTTCTCCTCCATCCCGGCACTCCACGATGTTGCTGCGATTAATCGCGGGTGGTCAGAACAGCAATTAGTGTTGGATTGAAAACCGGCTTGGTATGTGTTTTGAAAGCAGTTTTTTGTGTTAGCACAAAAGCGTACGCAGGTGGAAATCAGAGCTGCTAATGTCAGGATTACACAATCAATTTACGTACATTTGTGGGGGTTTATTTTGGGCTCAATTTGTTGGTTAGGGCCTATTGTAACAATAATGTCATCATGTTTTTTTGTTTTTTACCTTTTTCTTTTGGCCTGTTGAATTTGCATCGTTATGTTAAATTGGAAACGTTCCTTAAAGAGCCCTTTTTTTGGGGGGCATGTAAAATGTGTTTTTTGCCAGTTTGTGCCTTTTGGCCCAGGATTAAATGTAATCCATTGTGACAATAATGTGAGAATACAATGTCAGTTTTTTACTTTTTATTTATTGCTCAAACAAACAAAAAAAAAAAAACCATTTGTAGCAAAGTTTTTTTGCAGGGTTCATTCCCAAAGTTACAATAATTGGGCCAACATAAAAGATTTATGAAATGTAGAACACAAAATTAAAAACAATTCACAAGAAAGGAGAGGGAAGTTTTGACCAGAAAGGAATATGAGCCAAGCACAGAAGGAGTGTGGGAAAAGTCGCCATTGCTGTCACCGTTTTTTCACCCGTTTGGATGGGGGAGGGAGGGGCCAGACCGGGTCCGGGATGTCATCGGGCTTGCCTGTCCAGAGGCAGATGTTGTGGCCTCTGGACTAGGCACAGGGCTAGGCACATTTGGAGGATTGGCTGATGTTGTGCCAGAGGTGGAGGATCCTGATGTTCCGGCAGGAGGGGAGGTCGGCTCCACCATGTGCTGGCGAACGAGCTGCTCCAGGGCATTGGCGATGCGGATGTTGGCCCTGGTATTTTCCGCCAGGGCCTGACCAATGGTCACGTTGGCCGCAGCATTTTGCTCCAGGGCCTCAGCCACCCGTAGCAGACTGGTGTCCATCCTCTGCAGAATCTCCGTATGGAAATCCGATTTGAAATTGAGTTCTGTGAGGAGGGACACTGCCTGCGAGGGGGATTGCCCTGGACTGGCTTCTGCAGGGTCCTCAGCCGGATGTACTGGTTCCTCCCCTGCAGAAACAGCAGAAATTCGGCGGCCAAGGCTCCCCTCTGGAGCAGACTCATCCGCCTGTGTCTCTGTTAGGAAAAATGAGAAAAGACTCACATTAGAATCTACATATTGGCCCAATAACATTTCAGAGTTGGTGACATCACAAGATTTACCTGGGACAACATGAGGAGCCGCAAAGTCTGGCATGTCCGTATCCATGTTGGACACGCCAAACACCTCCACAGGCTGCACACACCCCTGTGCCAGCTCTTCTAAATCCGTCAACTCCAATGACACAGGGGTGGGACCCCCACCTGTCCCCCTTGCATGCCTAGCCCTGTCCGCGAGTTTTTGCTTTAGGCGATATTTGAAGTCGCCCCATCTGTGGGATAAAATGGGAACTATTATCCTTTTGTTTAAAATGGGGTTTGTTTATAGGGGGGGCAAGTGTTTACTTACCGCCGTTTGACATCCCGGGCTAGACGGACATAATCACCCACCCTATTGACAGCAACGGCTACCTCTTCCCACATTCTCCACTTCTGGCTTGCACTCATATTCCTGTCTGCCTGTGGCAGGATGTCCACACACTTCTGAAACAAAACCTCCATCTCCTTTCTTGTGAAATGTGGCTGCCTTTTTTTTTTGGCCGCTTTGGCCGGAATACTGGGCCCAGCAGCCTCTTCCATGTCATCCTCCTCACCTATTTGTGTAAATTTACAGAATTCACAAAATCACAACTTGCCCAATCTTATGTTTCAAATTAATCATTGAGACAAAATGCATGAAAGACTTACCGCCTGACTCTTGTCCATTGTTTCCCTGGTCTGTAGCCATGTCTGAGGTCCAAACAAGAAATACACCAGAATTTAAATGTTGTTTCGTGACGTATTTATACATGCGTCCTTATTTTGCGGCCGCATCATTGATTGTGCGTTCCTATGATCCCTCCTTAATTTGCGCGGGAAACAAAACACTATTTATGGCTTGCTGTGTCTCGAGTCGAGGTGGCATTTTTGGATTGTTGGAGGTTACCTTGGTTGGAGTTTCTTGTTTGCGGATTAAGGAGTTGGCGTTGTTTGGAGTTTATTTTGTTTGCTAGATTTGCGTTTTTATTTTCCGTTCGCTTTTTTGGGGGATTTTTTTTTGGCCTCGTTTCTTGATTTGGTAAGTTTTGTGAAGTCTACTTTGGTTCAATTGGTGTCTCCTTCTGTTTGTTATTGTTCTTAATTTTTTGATCCATAATTTCATCTCTTTTAGGTTTTTTTTTATTTCGGACCCAAAGACCTTTTGATTGGGAATCTTATATATTTGCTCTTGGTAAGTCCATTTTTTAACTTGTATTTGCGAACTAATTAGCACATTTTTCTCTGTTTGTTTATTAACTTGTATTTGCGAACTAATTCGCGCATTTTTCTCTGTTTGTATAGTGGCTTGTATTGGCGAACTAATTAGCGCATTTTTCTATGTTTGTTTTTTAACTTGTATTGGCGAACTAATTCGCGCATTTTTAAATGCTTATTCATCCTGTAAAATTGTTTGTGGTTGCCCTTTAGCATTTTTGGCTTACATTTGACCCCATTTTGATGTACTGTGTGCAATGTCGTTTTGCTCTTTAGCCAAATGTGTGTTTCGCCTATTTTATGTTTTGTCTAGCACCAAATTTAGAAACATAAATGCACAGACTAAACTTTTACAAATTAATATTGGGATTATTTTCAGTTTTGACGTATCATGACAATACCCCGGCATGTAAGCAGCAATGGATGGTATCATCAAGCTAAGTTGTTTTAATTTTCTTTTGGGGTGGGTCCAAAGCCTTACATTCAAATCTTGCCATTTCAGGTTGATCTTGGGCGGATTGTTCTGGCCATGCTCCCGGAAGCCGACCAACCTCAATCTCGTCCCAGGCGTAGGCATCGTAGGTGTGCAAGGCCCCAGATATTTCGAACACGTGTCACCCTTTTTGGAATGCCCGATGATGAGGTTTTAAGATGCTACCGTCTTCCTCCCAAAATCATCATAGACACTCTCTCATTAATAGAGAGTGATCTTGAGCGGCAAATTGACAGTCCAACAGCAATACCACCACTTACGCAATTTATGGCGGTGTTACATTTCTGTGCCTCAGGATTGTTTCAAACAACGGTGGGAATAGTGGCGGGCATCTCACAATCCTCCTTTTCCAGGATCCTGAGGGCAGTGATGGAGGCACTTTTCAAGCACCTCCATCATTTTATTAAAATGCCTTTGGATATGGGTGCCCTTAGTGTGGCCAAGGCCAATTTTTACCAAATAGCTGTCTTCCCACACATCATAGGGGTTGTGGATGGTACTCACATACCACTTCAGCCTCCAGCACGGCTGGAGGCAATATTTCGCAACCGTAAACACTATCACTCCCTGAATGTAATGGTGGTATGTGATGCCTCCCTCCAGATCCTGTCCCTGAATGCAAAATTACCAGGAAGTGCACATGACTCCTTCGTCATCCGGCAATCAGTCATATGGCACAAATTAAACAACCTACAAGCTGGTGATGCGTGGCTTCTGGGTAAGTGGAGACCTTTAGTACATAACAATGTTAAGCTTGATACACAGTGATCCTGATGTTGTCTATTCTTTTTCACAGGAGACAGTGGCTACCCTTGCATGCCCTGGCTGCTCACTCCTTATTTGGCTCCCACACCAGGCCCACAAAGTGAGTTTAATACCGCACTTACAGCCACCAGGCAAGTGGTGGAGCGCTGTATCGGCCTTTTAAATGGCCGATTCAGATGCCTCCACCGCTCTGGTGGCGAGCTCATGTATTTGCCGGATATGGTTTAGAAAATTGTGGTCCTGTGTGGGATATTTCACAACATCGCCATAAGGAGTGGTGTCCCAATGCAGCCAGAGGATGCCTTACCTGAGGATGGCCCCCCCAAGGTTGGTCGGAGGTCAGTATGTGGGGGGGCCATACGCGATGATGTGGTGGCCCGATATTTTAGGTAATTATTGACCAAACAACAGTGTGTATACCCAATGTGTTACGGTTTTATGGCGTTCATCTTTTTTGATATTAATTCTTGCACCATCTTCTGTTTGTTTGCATAATCTTTGGCACTCCCACGATGACTACTTCCTGCTACCCTTCAAAAACCTTTATGTGGAAACTTCTGGAATATATTATGACACCCATATTGCAACGCCATATTTGTTGAATCATGTGGGCATGGACCTTCGTCAACCAGTTCTTGATTTGTTGTGTGTTTGTTTAGTTTTTTTGGTATGTGGAGTTTTTCTGATTATCACTGTGTGTTTTGTTTGTGAGTGACCACTTTGTATTTTGATTTCTGTTGTGAATAAATATTTGGAGAGTGTAATTTGTTTCCTTTTTTAGCACGTTAGAAGCAAGTGTAAACAAACTCCCAAACGTTAATTTTCCCTAAGGGGTAACCCAGTAATGAAGCAAGTGGAGCTAAAATGTAATATGTTTTCGGGGTACTAACCAACACACCAAGGAATCCTGTACAATCAGTTGCCTTCGTAAGATTGTCCTAAGCAGTTTGGCCACCAAATAGGAACCTGAAAAATGGTGTAAACTATCATGTTGACCACCACAAAAAAGGAAAATGACATTGGTACTGGGAGGTGTTTCTTGTGCCTGTTTGCCTTCAAAATACAACACACAATCTGTAGTGAGATTAATTGGCAATCCTTGCTTGAAGAGTCTACTTATGTCAGTGTAAAGAATCTTGGATTTACAAAAAACGCATGAGACAGAGCGTGAATTAAAACTGATTTATTTGTAAACAATTTAAAAAAAAAAAAAACGAATTCCTAAGGAGGACCAACAGATGGTCAAGACCCTGCAGCAGCCCGGTGACTTGCTCCCGCATACAGGCCACACACTCACAGATTTCTGCCCGACGCCTCTGTTCCTCTGTGGGTGAGAAAAGTTTGGGGATTAATACATCAATAATGAAGCAACATTCAAAAAAAACACAAAACAAGCAAACCAAAACTTAAAAGCTTGTGGCAAAAAAAAACATTACACGGATAAAACCCAGCACCCCAAAATGTCCTAGGCCAAAAATACAAGGGCCCTAAAAATATGCACACAGGTGTGATATGTGTATGGTGACATCAGCAGGAACAGGTAAAGACAACCCCCAAAAATACCCTAAGGCGACAGAAAGCTAACAAAAATGGGGACGACACATGATTACATACAAACAGTTTGTGGTGCCCAAAACAAACAAAAAAAACATACCGTTCGGCAAAACGCCAGAGCGAGAAGCCACTCCCTCGACCACCTCGGAGGTGGCTACATTCCCCAAACCTAGGGGCAGGGTGTTGGAAGAATCCTGGGAGGGGGTATTTGGAGGAGGGGCGGATGGAGGAGAGGGGGAATTGGGCTGGAGGGGAAGTAGACCAGAAATCTCGGCCACAGGGTCTAGGGAGGAGGGGGTAATTGAGGAATTGGGGGTTGGAGAGAGGGTCCGGGACCGGCGTCTTGTCTGCCGATGACGCCGTAGTCTTTGCTGTGCCCCTAAAAGATGTAAAAAATATTGTGGTTAGTTTCAACAGGAATCCAAATAAAAAAAATAAATAAATATATAAGTACAATGACTAAATAGGACAGACATGAAAACATGCACATGCAGATATGACTACAATGACTAAATAGGACAGACATGAAAACATGCACATGCAGATATGACTACAATGACTAAATAGGACAGACATGAAAACATGCACATGCAGATATGACTACAATGACTAAATAGGACAGACATGAAAACATGCACATGCAGATATGACTACAATGACTAAATAGGACAGACATGAAAACATGCACATGCAGATATGACTACAATGACTAAATAGGACAGACATGAAAACATGCACATGCAGATATGACTACAATGACTAAATAGGACAGACATGAAAACATGCACACACAGTTAGGGCCCACAAGATAAACTTGAAAACCACAGTCCATAAAACTTACTTTCCTCGATCTGCATGCGAAAGCATGCCAGCAAGCGGGGTGTACGCCGGTGCAGGTCCGACCACCTGTGCTCCAGCTGGCCAATATGTCGGCGGGAGTCGAAGAAGCGCAGGCGGCGACGTACCTCCGCATATGCGGAACGCTTTCTGCTATTTGAGATGGGTGGAGGCTGACTGGTGATCCGCCTGTCCATCACCTCCGTGAGCACCAGCAGTTCGCGCCTGGTGAATGCGGCGGATCTCATGATGGCAATGGTGTTTTTTTAGAAAATTATTTTTAATAAAGCACCAAAAAAAAATTTGATTGGCTAATGTATTTGGGATATTAACAGGACAAATTCTATTGGTTAGTGTATGAGTCATGTGTTCGACAGGGCCACAAATCTCTTGAGAGTTATGATAGGCTTGATGCAGTGACATGCGTAAGCAAATTTAAATAAAGAAATGAACCACAGAAAATTTGTGGGGATACAAACAAATAGAACAATTGTTTAATTGGGGCTAACATGTCTTTTGAACAATAAAAGCGAAGGTTTCAGCCGTACGTATTCTGCGAGTAAACACAAACACGGACAAGATTAAAGTTTATTGCATTGTGTTGAAAAAAAAACAATTAAGCTAATTGATACATTGATTGACATGATATGATTGAGGGAGGTAGGCAGAAAAAACGAGCAGGTAATCGGAATCTGACGTCAATCCGGGGTCCCGCTTACACCAACGCGTTTCGTCACGATGGTGACGATGGGGTCCCGCGTTGGTGTAAGCGGGACCCCGGATTGACGTCACTTCGTCAGAGGAAGCTCAAGCACACGAGGCAAAAGACTCCCGTTATCGGCGTTTCAACAAGAAGCCAGGGAAAAAGCTCGCCCCGGACAAGCACAACCAGAAGGCTCACAGCGTGCAGCAGTTTTACATTTCATTCTGCTAGCCGCTCACTGTCGCCCTTGCTGCCGTCAGGGAAAGGTAAGGTAAGTCCACCGGTGCTCCGGATCCTTTTCTATTATACGGGACTCCCAACTAACATATACTCCACTAAAAGAGCTGTAAACATCTTACCATTCATGTTTTTATATGTAGCGCACTTTGTGTCAGACATTGCCGGTCAAATTTAACAAGCGTTTTATTTGGTTACCATCTGTGTACATTTCATTTCATTGATACAGTTTATCATTTCAGTTATTGCCTGGCCATACTGTATCAAAGTCTATCCATTTAGGATTGTTCACAACACGCTTAATAGATGCATGTTCTATATCTGTCCATCGGCTGTGCAGCACAGCCAATGCGATGTCTGAACGCCGACGTTCACCAACATATCGCGGGTACACACTGGCTGACGGGCAGCAGATACATTGGCCGAACAGTGTGTACCCAGCTTAAGACTTAAGTTTCCATGTAATAAAGGGAAGATATGGAGATAGCGACTTACACTACAAAATGCTCAATGTAAAGGTAATGTAGTGACCAGTGCAGTGATAACCCCGACACACTATGGTTTTTTTCTCCGATTACTGAAGAAATACTTATCTGGCAAAACTGGGAGTAATGATAAATCATCCGATTGCTCAGACATAATTAGAGACTGTTGTTTGAACAAATAGTTTAGATCAAACATTTAACAAACTTGTCTGACGCCATTTTCATCTGTTTTCTGGCATTAGGAGCAAATTGCTGATCATCAGTTACTCCCATACATTACCAGATCTTCATTCCAACCAATCACCTAGTTGGATGGTTGGACAGAACATCTGTAGGTGTGTACCCAGCCTAAGGGCCTGATTCAGGTTGGTTTGCAAGGTTGTGTTCGCACACACCCCACTCACTGCAAAAATATGCTAATAAATGCAATCGCACAGCAACCACAGCGCTATACCAAGACAATCATCACTGTATAAAGCCCATGACATGTATTCGCAAGTCAGTGAAACCATCGGTAACATCGAGTAACATTGGAACCATCCGCACAATTGTGGTTGACCTGACCCTACCGCACAATCTGTTAAATTTCCTGTCGCCATTTAGACCTCTGACAGCGTATGTTAGCACAGGGGCTTAATTATGCACGCCCCTGTGACAGTGTTCAAACGCTCAGGCACGCCTACGCTCCGCCGACCACCCCCATCTCCACCCCCAAACAGTCCCTTAATGTCAATCACTATGAGATGGGAATGCGTGCTCACTGCGATCGCTTCCTGATCACAGTGGCCGGTTCACGCATGCGCACTGCAATTCCTACGCATGCGCAGAACACAAAAATCGACCAGCTGCGTGCGAACGCAGCCTTGTGATCCAACTTGAATAAGGCCCTAAAGCCGCATACACACTTGATGATAAAACTGAACGATATGAACGATAACGATATCGTTCAACGATATATCGTTCATATCATCCACTGTGTATGCACAGAACGCCAGACGATAACGACATCCCCAGTCGGCTGCACAGGCAGTTCAATTGGGAGATATCGTTAACGTTACCACTTACCATGCTGCATTTCGCTCCCCCCGCCGCCATTCGTTGGGGCCGACATCGTCTAGTGTGTATGCGGCTTAAGACTCAGACTTATCAACGAGTGATATTCTTGTTATCACTCATTTCTAATGTTAAATCATGCTCCAATTAATCAGCTCCTGTCATTTTTCAAATAAAAACTTTAACATGACAGGAGCTGGTCGATTGGTACTTTGGGCCTGATTCAGAGCCACTCGTAAGCGGCAGCTTGTTCGCTCCGAGCGATGTTTGCCCAACTGCGCATGCGTACGGATCGTTATACGCATCCACGAAGCAGTCAGTGCGGCCGAAATTCATGTGCTCGCAAAATAGCGAATGCCTGATAATATGAGTGACAGAATGAGGCGTATGTGGGTGGTAACAGGGGAAGGTGCTTGAAAACGGGGAGTGGAGATCCGATCGCAGGCGTGCTTAAAGGTCAAAACGGGCGTTTTATGGGTGTGCATAATTAATACAGCAGCGTCATTGACCACGTCACTGGGTTATTTTATAGTCAGAACTGCTCGCAAGATTGTGGTAGCAAAAACCAACCACAAGAATAGCGAGCAGTTCATACCCTGGTCGATGTGCTCGATTAATCTAATAAATAGCGGGCATGACGTAGGATGCGAGTGGCCAGGGGGTGTATTTTCCCAAAAAATGTCCGCAAGTTTAGTTAGCTCGTCCAGACCTAGAGGCGTGAACGGACTGCAAACAGCGAACGGTTCATTTGAATAGCCACCCCTATTTGCGTCCGGCTCTGAATCAGGCCCTTTATCTCCCTCCAAGATCTAATAAATCTTCCCCTATAGTTGGTTTTCACATACTCAGCAACCATAGGGTCTACTTTGGATGTCTGAAGCCCCTTCCACTATTGGTGATCGCTGAGGCTGGCAGGGGGGTGCCCATATCCAGTTCTCCGCTGACGAAAGTTCCTGGGGAAACCACTTGTAAAAATTAAGGAGTCTTTGTTAGAGAGTCTCTTACTAACCATTGTAGGTACATTTTTCATATATAAAAACTAGGGGTGAGCGGGTTCGGATTTCTGAAATCCGAACCCCCCCGAGCCCCCCCGATCCGAGTCCGATCCGAGTCAGGCTCGACTTTTCCCGCCTGACTCGGATCTGAAATCGAGGCAAAACATCATCTTCCCGCCTTCCGAGTCTCGCGGGTTTTGGATCCTATATAAGGTACACACGTCGGCGCCATTTTCTCACTCGGCTGTGGACAGTGAAGAGGGAGGGTGGGAGTTAGGGCTGTGTAGTGTAGTGTAGTGTAGTGCTGCTGTTGTCCACTACTTCAAAGTCCATAGGGGCTGGCTGTGTTGTGCTGTGCTGCTGTTGTTAATAGGGGCTGTGTCCACTACTTCAAAGTCCATAGGGGCTGGCTGGACTGTGTTGTGCAGTCAGTTCTCCATAGGGGCTGTGTCCACTCCAAAGTCCTGTGCAGTGTCCCAGTCCTAAAGGAGTGCTGTAGTGTTGTCCAGGGGGTGCTCTGTCCATCAGGGGTGCTCCCCCCAAGTGCTAAAAAAATAATATATTTTCTGTGTTTGTGAATTGTGTGCGCAGTAGCCGCACGTGCATCAACAAAGTAGTGCCAAGCGTGCGCCTGTGTCATAAGTAAAGGGCCGGCTGGCTTGACCGTTAAGGGTGCTGTAACCCCCGAAAGTACACTCCAGTCCAAACCAAAAAAAAAATTATTTTCTGTGTTTGTGAATTGTGTGCGCAGTAGCCGCACGTGCATCAACAAAGTAGTGCCAAGCGTGCGCCTGTGTCATAAGTAAAGGGCCGGCTGGCTTGACCGTTAAGGGTGCTGTAACCCCCGAAAGTACACTCCAGTCCAAACCAAAAAAAAAATTATTTTCTGTGTTTGTGAATTGTGTGCGCAGTAGCCGCACGTGCATCAACAAAGTAGTGCCAAGCGTGCGCCTGTGTCATAAGTAAAGGGCCGG
Source organism: Taudactylus pleione (assembly GCA_031769625.1). Classification (NCBI taxonomy): domain Eukaryota; kingdom Metazoa; phylum Chordata; class Amphibia; order Anura; family Myobatrachidae; genus Taudactylus; species Taudactylus pleione. The sequence continues at coordinate 39,625 of JAUIMM010001314.1, read as the reverse complement.
CTGGCTTGACCGTTAAGGGTGCTGTAACCCCCGAAAGTACACTCCAGTCCAAACCAAAAAAAATATTATTTTCTGTGTTTGTGAATTGTGTGCGCAGTAGTCGCACGTGCATCAACAAAGTAGTGCCAAGCGTGCGCCTGTGTCATAAGTAAAGGGCCGGCTGGCTTGACCGTTAAAGGGTGCTGTAACCCCCAAAGTACACTCCAGTCCAAACCAAAAAAAAAATTATTTTCTGTGTTTGTGAATTGTGTGCGCAGTAGCCGCACGTGCATCAACAAAGTAGTGCCAAGCGTGCGCCTGTGTCATAAGTAAAGGGCCGGCTGGCTTGACCGTTAAGGGTGCTGTAACCCCCGAAAGTACACTCCAGTCCAAACCAAAAAAAAAATTATTTTCTGTGTTTGTGAATTGTGTGCGCAGTAGCCGCACGTGCATCAACAAAGTAGTGCCAAGCGTGCGCCTGTGTCATAAGTAAAGGGCCGGCTGGCTTGACCGTTAAAGGGTGCTGTAACCCCCGAAAGTACACTCCAGTCCTAACCAAAAAAAAATTATTTTCTGTGTTTGTGAATTGTGTGCGCAGTAGCCGCACGTGCATCAACAAAGTAGTGCCAAGAGTGCGCCTGTGTCATAAGTAAAGGGCCGGCTGGCTTGACCGTTAAGGGTGCTGTAACCCCCGAAAGTACACTCCAGTCCAAACCAAAAAAAAAATAATTTTCTGTGTTTGTGAATTGTGTGCGCAGTAGCCGCACGTGCATCAACAAAGTAGTGCCAAGCGTGCGCCTGTGTCATAAGTAAAGGGCCGGCTGGCTTGACCGTTAAAGGGTGCTGTAACCCCCGAAAGTACACTCCAGTCCTAACCAAAAAAAAATTATTTTCTGTGTTTGTGAATTGTGTGCGCAGTAGCCGCACGTGCATCAACAAAGTAGTGCCAAGAGTGCGCCTGTGTCATAAGTAAAGGGCCGGCTGGCTTGACCGTTAAGGGTGCTGTAACCCCCGAAAGTACACTCCAGTCCAAACCAAAAAAAAAATTATTTTCTGTGTTTGTGAATTGTGTGCGCAGTAGCCGCACGTGCATCAACAAAGTAGTGCCAAGCGTGCGCCTGTGTCATAAGTAAAGGGCCGGCTGGCTTGACCGTTAAGGGTGCTGTAACCCCCGAAAGTACACTCCAGTCCAAACCAAAAAAAAAATTATTTTCTGTGTTTGTGAATTGTGTGCGCAGTAGCCGCACGTGCATCAACAAAGTAGTGCCAAGCGTGCGCCTGTGTCATAAGTAAAGGGCCGGCTGGCTTGACCGTTAAGGGTGCTGTAACCCCCGAAAGTACACTCCAGTCCAAACCAAAAAAAAAATTATTTTCTGTGTTTGTGAATTGTGTGCGCAGTAGCCGCACGTGCATCAACAAAGTAGTGCCAAGCGTGCGCCTGTGTCATAAGTAAAGGGCCGGCTGGCTTGACCGTTAAAGGGTGCTGTAACCCCCAAAGTACACTCCAGTCCAAACCAAAAAAAAATTATTTTCTGTGTTTGTGAATTGTGTGCGCAGTAGCCGCACGTGCATCAACAAAGTAGTGCCAAGCGTGCGCCTGTGTCATAAGTAAAGGGCCGGCTGGCTTGACCGTTAAGGGTGCTGTAACCCCCGAAAGTACACTCCAGTCCAAACCAAAAAAAAAATTATTTTCTGTGTTTGTGAATTGTGTGCGCAGTAGCCACACGTGCATCAACAAAGTAGTGCCAAGCGTGCGCCTGTGTCATAAGTAAAGGGCCGGCTGGCTTGACCGTTAAGGGTGCTGTAACCCCCGAAAGTACACTCCAGTCCAAACCAAAAAAAAAATTATTTTCTGTGTTTGTGAATTGTGTGCGCAGTAGCCGCACGTGCATCAACTAAGTAGTGCCAAGCGTGCGCCTGTGTCATAAGTAAAGGGCCGGCTGGCTTGACCGTTAAGGGTGCTGTAACCCCCGAAAGTACACTCCAGTCCAAACCAAAAAAAAAATTATTTTCTGTGTTTGTGAATTGTGTGCGCAGTAGCCACACGTGCATCAACAAAGTAGTGCCAAGCGTGCGCCTGTGTCATAAGTAAAGGGCCGGCTGGCTTGACCGTTAAGGGTGCTGTAACCCCCGAAAGTACACTCCAGTCCAAACCAAAAAAAAAATTATTTTCTGTGTTTGTGAATTGTGTGCGCAGTAGCCGCACGTGCATCAACAAAGTAGTGCCAAGCGTGCGCCTGTGTCATAAGTAAAGGGCCGGCTGGCTTGACCGTTAAGGGTGCTGTAACCCCCGAAAGTACACTCCAGTCCAAACCAAAAAAAAAATTATTTTCTGTGTTTGTGAATTGTGTGCGCAGTAGCCACACGTGCATCAACAAAGTAGTGCCAAGCGTGCGCCTGTGTCATAAGTAAAGGGCCGGCTGGCTTGACCGTTAAAGGGTGCTGTAACCCCCGAAAGTACACTCCAGTCCAAACCAAAAAAAAATTATTTTCTGTGTTTGTGAATTGTGTGCGCAGTAGCCGCACGTGCATCAACAAAGTAGTGCCAAGAGTGCGCCTGTGTCATAAGTAAAGGGCCGGCTGGCTTGACCGTTAAAGGGTGCTGTAACCCCCGAAAGTACACTCCAGGCCAAACCAAAAAAAAATTATTTTCTGTGTTTGTGAATTGTGTGCGCAGTAGCCGCACGTGCATCAACAAAGTAGTGCCAAGAGTGCGCCTGTGTCATAAGTAAAGGGCCGGCTGGCTTGACCGTTAAAGGGTGCTGTAACCCACAAAGTACACTCCAGTCCAAACCAAAAAAAAAATTATTTTCTGTGTTTAGCCGCACGTATATATCAAATCGATATAACATAAATGGAGGACCAAACTTTCTCCGATAAAAATAAAATAGAGAAAGATCAAGAACCACTTCCTCCTAGTGCTGAAGCTGCTGCCACTAGTCATGACATAGACGATAACATGCCATCAACGTCGTCTGCCAAGGCCGATGCCCAATGTCATAGTAGAGGGCACATACAATCCCAAATGGCAAAGTTCAGGAAAATGACCTTGAAAAAGACATTTAAATCAGCTGAAGAGAAACGTAAACTTGCCAATATGCCATTTACGACACGGAGTGGCAAGGAACGGCTAAGGTCGATCCCTAGTATGTTCATGACTAGTGGTTCAGCTTCACATGACGATGGAAGCCCTCCTCCCACTAAAAAAATCAAAAGAGTTAAGCTGGCAAAAGCACAGCGAAGAACTGTGCTTTCTAAGAAGATATCACAAATCCCCAAGGAGAGTCCAAGTGTGGTGGTGGTTGCGATGCCTGACCTTCCCAGCACTGGACGGGAAGAGGTGGCTCTTTCCACCATTTGCATGCCCCCTGCAAGTGCTGAAAGGAGCACCCACAGTCCACTTGCTGATATGCAAATTGAAGATGTCACTGTTGAAGTACAACAGGATGAGGATACTGGTGTAGCTGGCGCTGAGGAGGAAGTTGGCGAGGAGGATTCTGATGGTGATGTGGTTTGTTTAAATCAGGCTCCGGGGGAGACAGTTGTTGTCCGTGGGATGAAAAAGCCCATCACGGTCATGCCTGGGCAGAAGACCAAACATTCCACCTCTTTGGTCTGGCAATATTTCTATCCAAATCCGGACAACAACTGTCTTGCCATATGTACCATATGTAAAGGTGAAATAAGTAGGGGTAGGGACGTCAACCACCTAGGAACATCCTCCCTTATACGGCACCTGCAGCGCGTTCATAAAAAGTTACTGTCAAGTTCAGAAACTTTGGCTAAGACCGTAAGCAGTCCAGGGACACCTAAATCCCGTTGTCCTGTTGTATCCAAGCGCCTGCAAACCACACCGTCAACTCCCTCCTCGTCAATTTCCTCCTTAGTCAGGATCGGAAGTAGTCCTGCAGGCCATGTCACTGGCATGACTGACTCTCCTATCCGGGATTCCTCTGGAGGATCCTGCATTGCTACGCCTACTGCTGCCGCTGCTGCTGTTGCTGCTGCTGGGAGTCGTTCATCATCCCAGAGAGGAAGTAGGAACACCACTACTTTTACTAAACAATTGACCCTCCAACAGTCCTTAGCGAGGAGGATGAAGTACGACAGCAGTCATCCTGAAGCAAAACGTATAACTGAGGCCTTGACTGCTATGTTGGTGTTAGACGTGCGTCCGGTATCCGCCATTAGTGCAGTGGGATTTAGACAATTGATGGAGGTAGTGTGTCCCCGGTTCCAAATCCCGTCTAGATTCCACTTCACTAGGCAGGCGATACCGAGACTGTAAAGAAACGTCAGAAAAAGTGTCCTCAGTGTCCTGAAAAATGCCGTTGTACATAATGTCCACTTAACCACGGACATGTGGACAAGTGGAACAGGGCAGACTAAGGACTATATGACTGTGACAGCCCACTGGGTAGATGTATCACCTTACGCAGCAACAGCAGCAGCGTCACCAGTAGCAGCATCTCAGAAACGCCAGCTCGTTACAAGGCAGGCTACGCTGTGTATCACCGGTTTCAGTAAGAGGCACACCGCCGACAACCTCTTAGAGAAACTGAGGGAAATCATCGCCCAGTGGCTTACCCCACTTAGACTCTCCTGGGGATTTGTGATATCTGACAACGCCACCAATATTGTGCGGGCATTACATCTGGGCAAATTCCAGCACGTCCCATGTTTTGCTCACACAATAAACTTGGTGGTGCAGAATTTTCTGAAAAGCGACAGGGGCGTGCAGGAGACGCTTTGGGTGGCCCGAAAAATTTCTGGCCACTTTCGCCATTCAGCGACTGCGTGCCGAAGACTGGAGCGCCAGCAAACACTCTTGAACCTGCCCCGCCATCACCTGAAGCAAGAGGTTGTGACACGGTGGAACTCAACCCTCTATATGCTTCAGAGGATGGAGGAGCAGCAAAAGGCCATACAAGCCTATACATCCACCTATGACATAGGCAAAGGAGGGGGTATGCACCTGACTCAAGCGCAGTGGAGAATGATTTCCGTGTTGTGCAAGGTTCTCCAGCCCTTCGAACTTGCCACACGTGAAGTCAGTTCAGACACTGCCAGCTTGAGTCAGGTCATTCCCCTCATCAGGCTTTTGCAGAAGCAGCTGGAGAAAGTGAAGGAGGAGCTAAGACGGAGCGATTCCGCTCGGCATGTGGGACTTGTGGATGAAGCCCTTCATTCGCTTTGCCAGGATTCCAGGGTGGTCAATCTGTTGAAATCAGACCACTACATTTTGGCCACCGTGCTCGATCCTAGGTTTAAAGCCTATGTGGTGTCTCTCTTTCCGGCCGACACAAGCCTGCAGAGGTGCAAAGACCTGCTGGTGAACACACTGTCAGCTGAAGCGGAACGTGACACGTCAACAGCTCCTTCTTCATTTTCTCCTGCAACTGGGGCTGCCAGGAAAAAACTTAGGTATCCTAAGCAACCCGCTGGCGGTGATGCAGGACAGGCAGGACCAAGTTTGGACATCTGGTCCGGACTGAAGGACCTGGCAACAATTTCTGACATGTCTACTGTCACTGCATATGATACTGTCACCATTGACAGAATGGTGGAGGATTACATCGGTGACAGCATCCAAGTAGGCATGGCAGACAGTCCATACCTGTACTGGCAGGAAAAAGAGGCAATTTGGAGGCCCCTGTACAAACTGGCTCTATTTTACCTGAGTTGCCCCCCCTCCAGTGTGTACTCCGAAAGAGTGTTTAGTGCAGCCGGGAACCTTGTCAGCGAAAGGCGTAGGAGGTTGCTTCCACAGAATGTGGAGAAGATGATGTTCATCAAAATGAATTATCAGCTCTTCCAGGGAGACCAGCCTCCAGAAGGTACAGAGGGACCTGTGGTGGTGGATTCAAGTGGGGACGAGTTAATACTTTGTGAGGATGAGGATGTACACACTGAAGAGGGTGAGGAATCGGTGGATGAGGAGGATGAGGATGACATCTTGCCTCCATAGAGCCAGTTTGTGCAGGGACACATTAATTGCCAGCTTGTTTTGTGGGGGCCCAAACGAACCAATCATTTCAGCCACAGTTGTGTGGCAGACCCTGGCGCTGAAATGATTGGTTTGTTAAAGTGTGCATGTCCTGTTTATACAACATAAGGGTGGGTGGGAGGGCCCAAGGACAATTCCATCTTGCACCTCTTTGTTTTCTTTGCATTATGTACAGTTTGGGGCCTAGTTTTTCAAACTGCCATCCTGTCTGCCACTGCAGTTTCACGCCTAGATGGGTCACGTGTTTGTGCCGCCCACTCGTGTCGCTTAGCATAGTCATCCAGCTACCTCGGTGCAACGTTTTGGACATAAAAACACTATTGTGAGGTGTGAGGTGTTCAGAATAGACTGGAAATGAGTGGAAATTAAGGTTATTGAGGTTAATAATAGCATAGGAGCAGAAAAACCTACAAATTCTGTGATTTTAGCTGTTTTTATGCTTTTTTAAAAAAAAATACAGATCCAAAACACAAAACCCAGAACCCAAAACACGGAAGGGTGGTTTTGGCAAAACCAATCCAGATCCAAAACACGAAGAAAGATCCAGATCCAAAACCAAAACACAAAACACGAAAAGTGGCCGGTGCACACCCCTAATAAAAACATGGGTGTGTGTGTAATAAATATATATACTGACACAAGAGGCGGCACTCGGAGTCCTTTGATGATCTTTGTCATCCTGATGAAGGGGCACGTGGCCCCGAAACGTCGATGAGCCGATGATTGAATGAACCAGCATTTTTTTCTTCATCAAAGGACTCCAAGTGCCGCCTTTTGTGTCAGTATATTGTGGGGGCGCTGTTCCCTGTAAGGAGGGCACCGGAGCAAGTACCATGCATTGGTTATTTAGAGAGTGCAAGAACATTGCTATAATCATATATATATATATATATATATATATATATATATATCATATGATGATATGTAATTATTAGGGGTGAGCGGGTTCGGATGTCTGAAATCTGAGCCCCCCAGAGCCCCCCCGATCCGAGGCCGATCCGAGGCAGGCTCGACTTTTCCCGCCTGACTCGGATCTGAAATCGAGGCAAAACGTCATCATCCCTCCTTCCGGGTCTCGCGGGTTTTGGATCCTATATAAGGTACCCGCGTCGGTGCCATTTTCTCACTCGGCTGTGGACAGTGAAGAGGGAGGGTGGGAGTTAGGGCTGTGTAGTGTAGTGTAGTGTAGTGCAGAGTAGTGTTGTGCTGTGCTGTGCTGTGCTGCGCTGTGCTGTGCTGCTGTTGTCCACTACTTCAAAGTCCATAGGGGCTGGCTGGACTGTGTTGTGCAGTCAGTTGTCCATAGGGGCTGTGTCCACTCCAAAGTACTGTGCAGTGTCCCAGTCCTAAAGGGGTGCTGTAGTGTTGTCCAGGGGGTGCTCTGTCCATCAGAGGTGCACCCCCCAAGTGCTAAAAAAATATGTATTTTTTCTGTGTTTGTGAATTGTGTGCGCAGTAGCCGCACGTGCATCAACAAAGTAGTGCCAAGCGTGCGCCTGTGTCATAATTAAAGGGCTGGCTGGCTTGACCGTTAAAGGTGCTGTAACCCCCAAAGTACACTCCAAACCAAATAAAAAAATATTTTCTGTGTTTTCTGACAGGCAGCTGCAAGGAATCGGGAAGTCACAGGAAACTGCACAGTCACCTTTCCCTATGACCGTCCAATGGGTCACTCACAGGCAGCATGTACATGACAGAAGCTCTGGAAAGTGACGATTATTCCAGGAAGAGAGTGTAGAGTTCCGGCAGTTTTATACCTCTGAAGTGTCATTTGGAGATGAGCTGAAAGGGACTTCTCCATGGTTCCTTCACATCAAGGCCTACCAGACAGCCGAGATAGTATCACATCCGTTATCAGTGACATTGATTGATCTCTTCCCTGCGCTGTGCTGCGTGCATGCATTCGCTATTTTATTTTCACAATATGAAGCACAAAGCCGCTGGCACCTCATATCCTTCCTCGCTTTCCTGGAAGAATTAGCTCAGACGGCAGATGTTTATCACAAGCTTCCATTTCCAGAAAAGGGAAAAATACAGAAGGTTATGTAGCTCTGATAAAATTTTAATAATAATCATTTTATTTATATAGCGCTAGTCTCCAGCAGGCATGGTAGCCATTTTGGGCACACTATCTGGGTGGAATAGGCAATACCTAGATGAGATTACTCATAATGGGGCAGTTGCAGCGTAATAAAGGTAGAAGTGGAGGCCTTACATGACCGAATATCACAGAGAAGATGGCTCTGCTGTGGGGGAGGAGGAAAGCGTAGGAGAGAGCTGTGCTGTATACATGACAGAGAGCGTAGGAGAACGCTGTGCTGTATGCATGACAGAAAGCATAGGAGAGCGCTGTGCTGTATACATGACAGAAAGCGTAGGAGAACGCTGTGCTGTATACATGACAGAAAGCGTAGGAGAGCGCTGTGCTGTATACATGACAGAGAGCGTAGGAGAACGCTGTGCTGTATACATGACAGAAAGCGTAGGAGAACGCTGTGCTGTATACATGACAAAGCGTAGGAGAACGCTGTGCTGTATACATGACAGAAAGCGTAGGAGAGCGCTGTGCTGTATACATGACAGAGAGCGTAGGAGAACGCTGTGCTGTATACATGACAGAAAGCGTAGGAGAACGCTGTGCTGTATACATGACAGAAAGCGTAGGAGAACGCTGTGCTGTATACATGACAGAGAGCGTAGGAGAGCGCTGTGCTGTATACATGACAGAGAGCATAGGAGAACGCTGTGCTGTATACATGACAGAAAGCGTAGGAGAGCTCTGTGCTGTATACATGACAGAAAGCGTAGGAGAGCTCTGTGCTGTGTACATGACAGAAAGCATAGGAGAGCGCTGTGCTGTGTAAATGACAGAAAGCGTAGGAGAGCGCTGTGCTGTATACATGACAGAAAGCGTAGGAGAGCGCTGTGCTGTATACATGACAGAAAGCGTAGGAGAACGCTGTGCTCTATACATGACAGAAAGCGTAGGAGAGCGCTGTGCTGTATACATGACAGAGAGCGTAGGAGAGCGCTGCGCTGTATACATGACAGAAAGCGTAGGAGAGCGCTGCGCCATATACATGACAGAAAGCGTAGGAGAGCGCTGCGCCGTATACATGACAGAAAGCGTAGGAGAGCGCTGCACCGTATACATGACAGAAAGCGTAGGAGAGCGCTGTGCCGTGTACATGACAGAAAGCGTAGGAGAACGCTGTGCCGTATACATGACAGAAAGCGTAGGAGAGCGCTGTGCTGTGTACATGACAGAAAGCGTAGGAGAGAGCTGTGCTGTATACATGACAGAAAGCGTAGGAGAGCGCCGTGCTGTATAACTGACAGAAAGGGTAGGAGAGCGCCGTGCTGTGTACATGACAGAAAGCGTAGGAGAGCGCTGTGCTGTATACATGACAGAGAGCGTAGGAGAGCGCTGTGCTGTATACATGACAGAGAGCGTAGGAGAGCGCTGTGCTGTATACATGACAGAAAGCGTAGGAGAACGCTGTGCTGTGTACATGACAGAAAGCGTAGGAGAGCGCTGTGCCGTATACATGAAGGAAAGCGTAGGAGAGCGCTGTGCCGTATACATGACAGGAAGCGTAGGAGAGCGCTGTGCCGTATACATGACAGGAAGCGTAGGAGAGCGCTGTGCCGTATACAAGACAGAAAGCGTAGGAGAACGCTGTGCGGTATACATGACAGAAAGCGTAGGAGAACGCTGTGCCGTATACATGACAGAAAGCGTAGGAGAACGCTGTGCCGTATACATGACAGAAAGCGTAGTAGAGCGCTGTGCCGTATACATGACAGAAAGCGTAGGAGAGCGCTGTGCCGTATACATGACAGAAAGCGTAGGAGAACGCTGTGCCGTATACATGACAGAAAGCGTAGGAGAGCGCTGTGCCGTATACATGACAGAAGGCGTAGGAGAACGCTGTGCCGTATACATGACAGAAAGCGTAGGAGAGCGCTGCGCCATGTACATGACAGAAAGCGTAGGAGAGCGCTGCGCCGTATACATGACAGAAAGCGTAGGAGAGCGCTGCGCCGTGTACATGACAGAAAGCGTAGGAGAGCGCTGCGCCATGTACATGACAGAATGCGTAGGAGAGCGCTGCGCCGTATACATGTCAGAAAGCGTAGGAGAGCGCTGCGCCGTATACATGACAGAAAGCGTAGGAGAGGGCTGCGCTGTATACATGACAGAAAGCGTAGGAGAGCACTGCGCTGTATACATGACAGAAAGCGTAGGAGAGCGCTGCGCTGTATACATGACAGAGAGCGTAGGAGAGTGCTGCGCTGTATAAATGACAGAGAGAGTAGGAGAGCGCTGTGCCGTATACATGACAGAAAGCGTAGGAGAGCGCTGTGCTGTATACATGACAGAAAGCGTAGGAGAGCGCTGTGCTGTATACATGACAGAGAGCGTAGGAGAGAGCGCTGTGCTGTATACATGACAGAAAGCGTAGGAGAGCGCTGTGCTGTATACATGACAGAAAGCGTAGGAGAGCGCTGTGCTGTATACATGACAGAAAGCGTAGGAGAGCGCTGTGCTGTATACATGACAGAGAGCGTAGGAGAGAACGCTGTGCTGTATACATGACAGAAAGCGTAGGAGAACGCTGTGCTGTATACATGACAGAAAGCGTAGGAGAGCGCTGTGCTGTATACATGACAGAGAGCGTAGGAGAGAGCGCTGTGCTGTATACATGACAGAAAGCGTAGGAGAGCGCTGTGCAGTATACATGACAGAAAGCGTAGGAGAACGCTGTGCTGTATACATGACAGAAAGCGTAGGAGAACGCTGTGCTGTATACATGACAGAAAGCGTAGGAGAGCGCTGTGCTGTATACATGACAGAGAGCGTAGGAGAGAGCGCTGTGCTGTATACATGACAGAAAGCGTAGGAGAGCGCTGTGCTGTATACATGACAGAAAGCGTAGGAGAACGCTGTGCCGTATACATGACAGAGAGAGTAGGAGAGCGCTGTGCCGTATATATGACAGAAAGCGTAGGAGAGCGCTGTGCCGTATACATGACAGAAAGCGTAGGAGAACGCTGTGCCGTATACATGACAGAAAGCGTAGGAGAACGATGTGCCGTATACATGACAGAAAGCGTAGGAGAGCGCTGTGCCGTATACATGACAGAAAGCGAAGGAGAACGCTGTGCCGTATACATGACTGAAAGCGTAGGAGAGCGCTGTGCCGTATACATGACAGAAAGCGAAGGAGAACGCTGTGCCGTATACATGACAGAAAGCGTAGGAGAGCGCTGTGCTGTATACATGACAGAAAGCGTAGGAGAGCGCTGTGCTGTATACATGACAGAGAGCGTAGGAGAGAACGCTGTGCTGTATACATGACAGAAAGCGTAGGAGAACGCTGTGCTGTATACATGACAGAAAGCGTAGGAGAGCGCTGTGCTGTATACATGACAGAGAGCGTAGGAGAGAGCGCTGTGCTGTATACATGACAGAAAGCGTAGGAGAGCGCTGTGCTGTATACATGACAGAAAGCGTAGGAGAACGCTGTGCTGTATACATGACAGAAAGCGTAGGAGAACGCTGTGCTGTATACATGACAGAAAGCGTAGGAGAGCGCTGTGCTGTATACATGACAGAGAGCGTAGGAGAGAGCGCTGTGCTGTATACATGACAGAAAGCGTAGGAGAGCGCTGTGCTGTATACATGACAGAAAGCGTAGGAGAACGCTGTGCCGTATACATGACAGAGAGAGTAGGAGAGCGCTGTGCCGTATATATGACAGAAAGCGTAGGAGAGCGCTGTGCCGTATACATGACAGAAAGCGTAGGAGAACGCTGTGCCGTATACATGACAGAAAGCGTAGGAGAACGCTGTGCCGTATACATGACTGAAAGAGTAGGAGAGCTCTGTGCCGTATACATGACAGAAAGCGTAGGAGAGCGCTGTGCCATTTACATGACAGAGAGCGTAGGAGAGAGCTGTGCCGTATACATGACAGAGAGCGTAGGAGAGCGCTGTGCCGTATACATGACAGAGAGCGTAGGAGAGCGCTGTGCTGTATACATGACAGAAAGCGTAGGAGAGCGCTGTGCTGTATACATGACAGAAAGCGTAGGAGAACGCTGTGCTGTATACATGACAGAAAGCGTAGGAGAACGCTGTGCTGTATACATGACAGAAAGCGTAGGAGAGCGCTGTGCTGTATACATGACAGAGAGCGTAGGAGAGAGCGCTGTGCTGTATACATGACAGAAAGCGTAGGAGAGCGCTGTGCTGTATACATGACAGAAGGCGTAGGAGAACGCTGTGCCGTATACATGACAGAAAGCATAGGAGAGCGCTGTGCTGTATACATGACAGAAAGCGTAGGAGAGCGCTGTGCTGTATACATGACAGAAAGCGTAGGAGAACGCTGTGCTGTATACATGACAGAAAGCGTAGGAGAGCGCTGTGCTGTATACATGACAGAAAGCGTAGGAGAGCGCTGTGCTGTATACATGACAGAAAGCGTAGGAGAGCGCTGTGCTGTATACATGACAGAGAGCGTAGGAGAGAGCGCTGTGCTGTATACATGACAGAAAGCGTAGGAGAGCGCTGTGCTGTATACATGACAGAAAGCGTAGGAGAACGCTGTGCCGTATACATGACAGAGAGAGTAGGAGAGCGCTGTGCCGTATACATGACAGAAAGCGTAGGAGAGCGCTGTGCCGTATACATGACAGAAAGCGTAGGAGACCGCTGTGCCGTATACATGACAGAAAGCGTAGGAGAACGATGTGCCGTATACATGACAGAAAGCGTAGGAGAGCTCTGTGCCGTATACATGACAGAAAGCGAAGGAGAACGCTGTGCCGTATACATGACTGAAAGAGTAGGAGAGCTCTGTGCCGTATACATGACAGAAAGCGTAGGAGAGCGCTGTGCCATTTACATGACAGAGAGCGTAGGAGAGAGCTGTGCCGTATACATGACAGAGAGCGTAGGAGAGCGCTGTGCCGTATACATGACAGAGAGCGTAGGAGAGCGCTGTGCTGTATACATGACAGAAAGCGTAGGAGAGCGCTGTGCTGTATACATGACAGAAAGCGTAGGAGAACGCTGTGCTGTATACATGACAGAAAGCGTAGGAGAACGCTGTGCTGTATACATGACAGAAAGCGTAGGAGAACGCTGTGCTGTATACATGACAGAAAGCGTAGGAGAGCGCTGTGCTGTATACATGACAGAGAGCGTAGGAGAGAGCGCTGTGCTGTATACATGACAGAAAGCGTAGGAGAGCGCTGTGCCGTATACATGACAGAAAGCGTAGGAGAGCGCTGTGCCGTATACATGACAGAAAGCGAAGGAGAACGCTGTGCCGTATACATGACAGAAAGAGTAGGAGAGCTCTGTGCTGTATACATGACAGAAAGCGTAGGAGAGCGCTGTGCTGTATACATGACAGAAAGCGTAGGAGAGCGCTGTGCTGTATACATGACAGAGAGCGTAGGAGAGCTCTGTGCCGTGTACATGACAGAAAGCGTAGGAGAGCGCTGTGCCGTGCACATGACAGAGAGCGAAGGAGAGCGCTGTGCCGTGTACATGACAGAAAGCGTAGGAGAGCGCTGTGCCGTATACATGACAGAGAGCGTAGGAGAGCGCTGTGCTGTATACATGACAGAGAGCGTAGGAGAGCGCTGTGCCGTATACATGACAGAGAGCGTAGGAGAGCGCTGTGCCGTATACATGACAGAAAGCGTAGGAGAGCGCTGTGCCGTACACATGACAGAAAGCGTAGGAGAGCGCTGTGCTGTATACATGACAGAAAGCATAGGAGAGCGCTGTGCTGTATACATGACAGAGAGCGTAGGAGAGCGCTGTGCTGTATACATGACAGATAGCGTAGGAGAGCGCTGTCTTGTATACATGAAGGAAAGCGTAGGAGAACGCTGCGCTGTATACATGACAGAAAGCGTAGGAGAGCGCTGCGCTGTATACATGACAGAGAGCGTAGGAGAACGCTGCGCTGTATACATGACAGAAAGCGTAGGAGAACGCTGCGCTGTATACATGACAGAAAGCGTAGGAGAACGCTGTGCTGTATATATGACAGAAAGAGTAGGAGAACGCTGTGCTGTATACGTGACAGAAAGCGTAGGAGAGCGCTGTGCTGTATACGTGACAGAAAGCATAGGAGAGCTCTGTATACGTGACAGAAAGCGTAGGAGAGCGCTGGGCTGTACTCGTGACAGAAAGCGTAGGAGAGCGCTGCACTGTACACGTGACAGAAAGCGTAGGAGAGCGCTGTGCTGTACACGTGACAGAAAGCGTGGGAGAGCGCTGTGCTGTATACATGACAGAGATCGTAGGAGAGCTCTGTGCTGTATACATGACAGAAAGCGTAGGAGAGCGCTGCGCTGTATACATGACAGAAAGCGTAGGAGAGCGCTGCGCTGTACACGTGACAGAAAGCGTAGGAGAGCGCTGCGTACATGACAGAGAGCGTAGGAGAGCACTGCGCTCTATATATGACAGAAAGCGTAGGAGAGCGCTGCGCTGTATACATGACAGAAAGCGTAGGAGAGCGCTGCGCTGTATACATGAAGGAAAGCGTAGGAGAACGCTGCGCTGTATACATGATGGAAAGCGTAGGAGAGCGCTGTGCTGTATACATAACAGATAGCGTAGGAGAACGCTGCGCTGTATACATGACAGAAAGCGTAGGAGAACGCTGCGCTGTATACATGACAGAAAGCGTAGGAGAACGCTGTGCTGTATACATGACAGAGAGCGTAGGAGAACGCTGTGCTGTATACGTGACAGAAAGCGTAGGAGAGCGCTGTGCTGTATACGTGACAGAAAGCGTAGGAGAGCTCTGTGCTGTATACGTGACAGAAAGCGTAGGAGAGCGCTGGGCTGTATACGTGACAGAAAGCGTAGGAGAGCGCTGCGCTGTATACGTGACAGAAAGCGTAGGAGAGCGCTGCGCTGTACACGTGACAGAAAGCGTAGGAGAGCGCTGCGCTGTACACGTGACAGAGAGCGTAGGAGAGGGCTGCGCTGTACACGTGACAGATAGCGTGGGAGAGCGCTGTGCTGTATACATGACAGAGAGCGTGGGAGAGCGCTGTGCTGTATACATGACAGAAAGCGTTGGAGAGCGCTGTGCTGTATACATGACAGAGATCGTGGGAGAGCGCTGTGCTGTATACATGACAGAGATCGTAGGAGAGCGCTGTGCTGTATACATGACAGAAAGCGTAGGAGAGCGCTGTGCTGTATACATGACAGAGAGCGTAGGAGAGCACTGTGCTGTATACATGTCAGAAAGCGTAGGAGAGCGCTGTGCTGTATACATGACAGAAAGCGTAGGAGAGCGCTGTGCTGTATACATGACAGAAAGCGTAGGAGAGCGCTGTGCTGTATACATGACAGAAAGCGTAGGAGAGCGCTATGCCGTATACATGACAGAAAGCGTAGGAGAGCGCTGTGCCGTATACATGACAGAAAGCGTAGGAGAGCGCTGTGCCGTATACATGACACAGAGCGTGGGAGAGCGCTGTGCTGTATACATGACAGAAAGCGTGGGAGAGCGCTGTGCTGTATACATGACAGAGATTGTAGGAGAGCGCTGTGCTGTATACATGACAGAGATCGTAGGAGAGCGCTGTGCCGTATACATGACAGAAAGCGTAGGAGAGAGCACTGTGCCGTATACATGACAGAAAGCGTAGGAGAGCGCTGTGCCGTATACATGACAGAAAGCGTAGGAGAATGCTGTGCCGTATACATGACAGAGAGCGTAGGAGAGCGCTGCGCTGTATACATGACAGAGAGCGTAGGAGAGCGCTGCGCCGTATACATGACAGAGAGCGTAGGAGAACGCTGCGCCGTATACATGACAGAAAGAGTAGGAGAACGCTGCGCCGTATACATGACAGAAAGAGTAGGAGAGCGCTGTGCCGTATACATGACAGAAAGCGTAGGAGAGCGCTGTGCCGTATACATGACAGAAAGCGTAGGAGAACGCTGTGCCGTATACATGACAGAAAGCGAAGGAGAACGCTGTGCCGTATACATGACAGAAAGCGTAGGAGAACGCTGTGCCGTATACATGACAGAAAGCGTAGGAGAGCGCTGTGCCGTATACATGACAGAAAGCGAAGGAGAACGCTGTGCCGTATACATGACAGAAAGAGTAGGAGAGCTCTGTGCCGTATACATGACAGAAAGCGTAGGAGAGCGCTGTGCCATTTACATGACAGAGAGCGTAGGAGAGCGCTGTGCCGTATACATGACAGAGAGCGTAGGAGAGCGCTGTGCCGTATACATGACAGAGAGCGTAGGAGAGCGCTGTGCTGTATACATGACAGAAAGCGTAGGAGAACGCTGTGCTGTATACATGACAGAAAGCGTAGGAGAACGCTGTGCTGTATACATGACAGAAAGCGTAGGAGAGCACTGTGCTGTATACATGACAGAGAGCGTAGGAGAGAGCGCTGTGGTGTATACATGACAGAAAGCGTAGGAGAGCGCTGTGCTGTATACATGACAGAAAGTGTAGGAGAGCGCTGTGCTGTATACATGAAGGAAAGCGTAGGAGAGCGCTGTGCTGTATACATTTCAGAAAGCGTAGGAGAGCGCTGTGCTGTATACATGACAGAAAGCGTAGGAGAGCGCTGTGCTGTATACATGACAGAAAGCGTAGGAGAGCGCTGTGCTGTATACATGACAGAAACGTAGGAGAGCGCTGTGCCATGCACATGACAGAGAGCGAAGGAGAGCGCTGTGCCGTGTACATGACAGAAAGCGTAGGAGAGCGCTGTGCCGTATACATGACAGAGAGCGTAGGAGAGCGCTGTGCCGTATACATGACAGAAAGCGTAGGAGAGCGCTGTGCCGTATACATGACAGAAAGCGTAGGAGAGCGCTGTGCTGTATACATGACAGAAAGCGTAGGAGAGCGCTGTGCTGTATACATGACAGAAAGCGTAGGAGAGCGCTGTGCTGTATACATGACAGAGAGCGTAGGAGAGCGCTGTGCTGTATACATGACAGAGAGCGTAGGAGAGCGCTGTCTTGTATACATGAAGGAAAGCGTAGGAGAACGCTGCGCTGTATACATGACAGAAAGCGTAGGAGAGCGCTGCGCTGTATACATGACAGATAGCGTAGGAGAACGCTGCGCTGTATACATGACAGAAAGCATAGGAGAACGCTGCGCTGTATACATGACAGAAAGCGTAGGAGAACGCTGTGCTGTATACATGACAGAAAGAGTAGGAGAACGCTGTGCTGTATACGTGACAGAAAGCGTAGGAGAGCGCTGTGCTGTATACGTGACAGAAAGCGTAGGAGAGCTCTGTGCTGTATACGTGACAGAAAGCGTAGGAGAGCGCTGGGCTGTATACGTGACAGAAAGCGTAGGAGAGCGCTGCGCTGTATACGTGACAGAAAGCGTAGGAGAGCGCTGTGCTGTACACGTGACAGAAAGCGTAGGAGAGCGCTGTGCTGTACACGTGACAGAGAGCGTAGGAGAGGGCTGCGCAGTACACGTGACAGATATCGTGGTAGAGCGCAGTGCTGTATACATGACAGAGAGCATGGGAGAGCGCTGTGCTGTATACATGACAGAAAGCGTGGGAGAGCGCTGTGCTGTATACATGACAGAGATCGTAGGAGAGCGCTGTGCTGTATACATGACAGAGATCGTAGGAGAGCGCTGTGCTGTATACGACAGAAAGCGTAGGAGAGCGCTGTGCTGTATACATGACAGAGAGCGTAGGAGAGCGCTGTGCTGTATACATGACAGAAAGCGTAGGAGATCGCTGTGCTGTATACATGACAGAAAGCGTAGGAGAGCGCTGCGCTGTATACATGACAGAAAGCGTAGGAGAGCGCTGCGCTGTATACATGACAGAAAGCATAGGAGAGCGCTGTGCTGTATACATGACAGAGAGCGTAGGAGAGCGCTGTGCTGTGTACATGACAGAAAGCGTAGGAGAGCGCTGTGCTGTGTACATGACAGAGAGCGAAGGAGAGCGCTGTGCTGTGTACATGACAGAAAGCGTAGGAGAGCGCTGCGTACATGACAGGGAGCGTAGGAGAGCACTGCGCTCTATATATGACAGAAAGCGTAGGAGAGCGCTGCGCTGTATACATGACTGAAAGCGTAGGAGAGCGCTGCGCTGTATACGTGACAGAAAGCGTAGGAGAGCGCTGCGCTGTATACGTGACAGAAAGCGTAGGAGAGCGCTGCGCTGTATACGTGACAGAAAGCGTAGGAGAGCGCTGCGCTGTATACGTGACAGAAAGCATAGGAGAGCGCTGCGCTGTACACGTGACAGAGAGCGTAGGAGAGGGCTGCGCTGTACACGTGACAGATAGCGTGGGGGAGCGCTGTGCTGTATACGTGACAGAGAGCGTGGGAGAGCGCTGTGCTGTATACGTGACAGAAAGCGTGGGAGAGCGCTGTGCTGTATACATGACAGAGATCGTAGGAGAGCGCTGTGCTGTATACATGACAGAAAGCGTAGGAGAGCACTCTGCTGTATACATCACAGAGAGCGTAGGAGAGCGCTGTGCTGTATACATGACAGAAAGCATAGGAGAGCGCTGTGCTGTATACATGACAGAAAGCGTAGGAGAGCGCTGTGCTGTATACATGACAGAGAGCGTAGGAGAGCGCTGTGCTGTATACATGACAGAAAGCGTAGGAGAGAGCTGTGCCGTATACATGACAGAAAGCGTAGGAGAGCGCTGTGCCGTATACATGACAGAAAGCGCAGGAGAGCACTGTGCCGTATACATGACAGAAAGCGTAGGAGAACGCTGTGCCGTATACATGACAGAAAGCGTAGGAGAACGCTGTGCGGTATACATGACAGAAAGCGTAGGAGAGCGCTGTGCCGTATACATGACAGAAAGCGAAGGAGAGCGCTGTGCCGTATACATGACAGAAAGAGTAGGAGAGCTCTGTGCCGTATACATGACAGAAAGCGTAGGAGAGCGCTGTGCCGTTTACATGACAGAGAGCGAAGGAGAGCGCTGTGCCGTATACATGACAGAGAGCGTAGGAGAGCGCTGTGCCGTATACATGACAGAGAGCGTAGGAGCGCGCTGTGCTGTATACATGACAGAAAGCATAGGAGAGCGCTGTGCTGTATACATGACAGAAAGCGTAGGAGAGCACTGTGCTGTATACATGACAGAAAGCATAGGAGAGCGCTGTGCTGTATACATGACAGAAAGCGTAGGAGAGCGCTGTGCTGTATACATGACAGAAAGCGTAGGAGAGCGCTGTGCTGTATACATGACAGAGAGCGTAGGAGAGCTCTGTGCTGTGTACATGACAGAAAGCGTAGGAGAGCGCTGTGCTGTGCACATGACAGAGAGCGAAGGAGAGCGCTGTGCTGTGTACATGACAGAAAGCGTAGGAGAGCGATGCGTACATGACAGAGCGCGTAGGAGAGTGCTGCGCTCTATATATGACAGAAAGCGTAGGAGAGCGCTGCGCTGTATACATGACTGAAAGCGTAGGAGAGCGCTGCGCTGTATACATGACAGAAAGCGTAGGAGAGCGCTGTGCTGTATACATGACAGAGAGCGTAGGAGAGCGCTGTGCTGTGTACATGACAGAAAGCATAGGAGAGCGCTGTGCTATGTACATGACAGAGAGCGAAGGAGAGCGCTGTGCTGTGTACATGACAGAAAGCGTAGGAGAGCGCTGCGTACATGACAGAGAGCGTAGGAGAGCACTGCGCTCTATATATGACAGAAAGCGTAGGAGAGCGCTGCGCTGTATACATGACTGAAAGCGTAGGAGACCGCTGCGCTGTATACATGACAGAAAGCGTAGGAGAGCGCTGTGCTGTATACATGACAAAGAGCGTAGGAGAACGCTGTGCTGCATACATGACAGATAGCGTAGGAGAACGCTGTGCCGTATACATGACAGAAAGCGAAGGAGAATGCTGTGCCGTATACATGACAGAAAGAGTGGGAGAGCTCTGTGCCGTATACATGACAGAAAGCGTAGGAGAGAGCGCTGTGCTGTATACATGACAGAGAGCGTTGGAGAGTGCTGCGCTGTATACATGACAGAGAGCGTAGGAGAGCGCTGCGCTCTATATATGACAGAAAGCGTAGGAGAACGCAGTGCTGTATACATGACTGAAAGCGTAGGAGAGCGCTGCGCTGTATACATGACAGAAAGCGTAGGAGAGCGTTGTGCCGTATACATGACAGAGAGCGTAGGAGAACGCTGTGCCGCATACATGACACAGAGCGTAGGAGAACGCTGTGCCGTATACATGACAGAAAGCGTAGGAGAACGCTGTGCCGTATACATGACAGAAAGCGTAGGAGAGTGCTGTGCCGTATACATGACAGAAAGCGAAGGAGAACGCTGTGCCGTATACATGACAGAAAGAGTAGGAGAGCTCTGTGTCGTATACATGACAGAAAGCGAAGGAGAGCGCTGTGCTGTATACATGACAGAAAGCGTAGGAGAACGCTGTGCTGTATACATGACAGAAAGCGTAGGAGAGCGCTGTGCTGTATACATGACAGAAAGCGTAGGAGAGCGCTGTGCCATATACATGACAGAAAGCGAAGGAGAACGCTGTGCCGTATACATGACGGAAAGAGTAGGAGAGCTCTGTGCCGTATACATGACAGAAAGCGTTGGAGAGCGCTGTGCCGTATACATGACAGAGAGCGTAGGAGAGCGCTGTGCCGTATACATGACAGAGAGCGTAGGAGAGCGCTGTGCCGTATACATGACAGAGAGCGTAGGAGAGCGCTGTGCTGTATACATGACAGAAAGTGTAGGAGAGAGCTGTGCTGTATACATGACAGAAAGCGTAGGAGAGCGCTGTGCTGTATACATGACAGAGAGCGTAGGAGAGCGCTGTGCTGTATACATGACAGAGAGCGTAGGAGAACGCCGTGCTGTATACATGACAGAAAGCGTAGGAGAGCTCTGTGCTTTATACATGACAGAAAGCGTAGGAGAGCTCTGTGCTGTATACATGACAGAAAGCGTAGGAGAGCGCTGTGCTGTATACATGACAGAAAGCGTAGGAGAGCGCTGTGCTGTATACATGACAGAAAGCGCAGGAGAGCGCTGTGCTGTATACATGACAGAAAGCGTAGGAGAGCTCTGTGCTGTATACATGACAGAAAGCGTAGGAGAGCGCTGTGCTGTATACATGATAGAAAGCGTAGGAGAACGCTGTGCTGTATACATGATAGAAAGCGTAGGAGAGCGCTGTGCTGTATACATGACAGAGAGCGTAGGAGAGTGCTGTGCTGTATACATGACAGAGAGCGTAGGAGAACGCCGTGCTGTATACATGACAGAAAGCGTAGGAGAACGCCGTGCTGTATACATGACAGAAAGCGTAGGAGAGCTCTGTGCTGTATACATGACAGAAAGCGTAGGAGAGCTCTGTGCTGTATACATGACAGAAAGCGTAGGAGAGCGCTGTGCTGTATACATGACAGAAAGCGTAGGAGAGCTCTGTGCTGTATACATGACAGAAAGCGTAGGAGAGCGCTGTGCTGTATACATGATAGAAAGCGTAGGAGAGCGCTGTGCTGTATACATGATAGAAAGCGTAGGAGAGCGCTGTGCTGTATACATGACAGAGAGCATAGGAGAGCGCTGTGCTGTATACATGACAGAGAGCGTAGGAGAGCGCTGTGCTGTATACATGACAGAAAGCGTAGGAGAGCACTGTGCTGTATACATGACAGAAAGCGTAGGAGAACGCTGTGCTGTATACATGACAGAAAGCGTAGGAGAACGCTGTGCTGTATACATGACAGAAAGCGTAGGAGAACGCTCTGCTGTATACGTGACAGAAAGCGTAGGAGAGCGCTGTGCTGTATACGTGAAAGAAAGCGTAGGAGAGCTCCGTGCTGTATACGTGACAGAAAGCGTAGGAGAGCGCTGCGCTGTATACGTGACAGAAAGCATAGGAGAGCGCTGCGCTGTATACGTGACAGAAAGCGTAGGAGAGCGCTGTGCTGTATACATGACAGAAAGCGTAGGAGAGCGCTGTGCTGTACACGTGACAGAGAGCGTAGGAGAGGGCTGCGCTGTACACATGACAGAGAGCGTGGGAGAGCGCAGTGCTGTATACATGACAGAAAGCGTAGGAGAGCGCTGTGCTGTATACATGACAGAGATCGTAGGAGAGCGCTGTGCTGTATACATGACAGAAAGCGTAGGAGAACGCAGCGCTGTATATATGACTGAAAGCGTAGGAGAGCGCTGCGCTGTATACATGACAGAAAGCGTAGGAGAGCGCTGTGCTGTATACATGACAGAAAGCGTAGGAGAACGCTGTGCTGTATACATGACAGAAAGCGTAGGAGAGCGCTGCGCTGTATACATGACAGAGAGCGTAGGAGAATGCTGCGCTGTATACATGACAGAGAGCGTAGGTGAGCGCCGCGCTGTATACATGACAGAGAGCGTAGGAGAACGCCGCGCCGTATACATGACAGAAAGAGTAGGAGAGCGCTGTGCCGTATACATGACAGAAAGCGTAGGAGATCACTGTGCCGTATACATGACAGAAAGCGTAGGAGAACGCTGTGCCGTATACATGACAGAAAGCGTAGGAGAGCGCTGTGCCGTATACATGACAGAAAGCGAAGGAGAACTCTGTGCCGGATACATGACAGAAAGAGTAGGAGAGCTCTGTGCCGTATACATGACAGAAAGCGTTGGAGAGCGCTGTGCCGTATACATGACAGAGAGCGTAGGAGAGCGCTGTGCCGTATACATGACAGAGAGCGTAGGAGAGCGCTGTGCCGTATACATGACAGAGAGCGTAGGAGAGCGCTGTGCTGTATACATGACAGAGAGCGTAGGAGAGAGCTGTGCTGTATACATGACAGAAAGCGTAGGAGAGCGCTGTGCTGTATACATGACAGAGAGCGTAGGAGAGCGCTGTGCTGTATACATGACAGAGAGCGTAGGAGAACGCCGTGCTGTATACATGACAGAAAGCGTAGGAGAGCTCTGTGCTGTATACATGACAGAAAGCGTAGGAGAGCTCTGTGCTGTATACATGACAGAAAGCGTAGGAGAGCGCTGTGCTGTATACATGACAGAAAGCGTAGGAGAGCGCTGTGCTGTATACATGACAGAAAGCGTAGGAGAGCTCTGTGCTGTATACATGACAGAAAGCGTAGGAGAGCGCTGTGCTGTATACATGATAGAAAGCGTAGGAGAGCGCTGTGCTGTATACATGATAGAAAGCGTAGGAGAGCGCTGTGCTGTATACATGACAGAGAGCGTAGGAGAGCGCTGTGCTGTATACATGACAGAGAGCGTAGGAGAACGCCATGCTGTATACATGACAGAAAGCGTAGGAGAGCTCTGTGCTGTATACATGACAGAAAGCGTAGGAGAGCTCTGTGCTGTATACATGACAGAAAGCGTAGGAGAGCGCTGTGCTGTATACATGACAGAAAGCGTAGGAGAGCTCTGTGCTGTATACATGACAGAAAGTGTAGGAGAGCGCTGTGCTGTATACATGATAGAAAGCGTAGGAGAGCGCTGTGCTGTATACATGATAGAAAGCGTAGGAGAGCGCTGTGCTGTATACATGACAGAGAGCGTAGGAGAGCGCTGTGCTGTATACATGACAGAGAGCGTAGGAGAGCGCTGTGCTGTATACATGACAGAAAGCGTAGGAGAGCGCTGTGCTGTATACATGACAGAAAGCATAGGAGAACGCTGTGCTGTATACATGACAGAAAGCGTAGGAGAACGCTGTGCTGTATACGTGACAGAAAGCGTAGGAGAGCGCTGTGCTGTATACGTGACAGAAAGGGTAGGAGAGCTGTGTGCTGTACACGTGACAGAAAGCGTAGGAGAGCGCTGGGCTGTATACGTGACAGAAAGCGTAGGAGAGCGCTGCGCTGTATACGTGACAGAAAGCGTAGGAGAGCGCTGTGATGTATATGTGACAGAAAGCATAGGAGAGCGCTGTGCTGTACACGTGACAGAGAGCGTAGGAGAGGGCTGCGCTGTACACATGACAGAGAGCGTGGGAGAGCGCTGTGCTGTATACATGACAGAAAGCGTAGGAGAGCGCTGTGCTGTATACATGACAGAGATCGTAGGAGAGCGCTGTGCTGTATACATGACAGAAAGCGTAGGAGAGCGCTGTGCTGTATACATGACAGAGAGCGTGGGAGAGCGCTGTGCTGTATACATGACAGAAAGCGTAGGAGAGCGCTGTGCTGTATACATGACAGAAAGCATAGGAGAACGCCGTGCTGTATACATGACAGAAAGCGTAGGAGAGCTCTGTGCTGTATACATGACAGAAAGCGTAGGAGAGCACTGTGCTGTATACATGACAGAAAGCGTAGGAGAGCGCTGTGCTGTATACATGACAGAGATCGTAGGAGAGCGCTGTGCTGTATACATGACAGAAAGCGTAGGAGAGCGCTGTGCTGTATACATGACAGAGAGCGTGGGAGAGCGCTGTGCTGTATACATGACAGAAAGCGTAGGAGAGCGCTGTGCTGTATACATGACAGAAAGCATAGGAGAACGCCGTGCTGTATACATGACAGAAAGCGTAGGAGAGCTCTGTGCTGTATACATGACAGAAAGCGTAGGAGAGCACTGTGCTGTATACATGACAGAAAGCGTAGGAGAGCTCTGTGCTGTATACATGACAGAAAGCGTAGGAGAGCGCTGTGCTGTATACATGACAGAAAGCGTAGGAGAGCGCTGTGCTGTATACATGACAGAAAGCGTAGGAGAGCTCTGTGCTGTATACATGACAGAAAGTGTAGGAGAGCGCTGTGCTGTATACATGATAGAAAGCGTAGGAGAGCGCTGTGCTGTATACATGATAGAAAGCGTAGGAGAGCACTGTGCTGTATACATGACAGAGAGCGTAGGAGAGCGCTGTGCTGTATACATGACAGAAAGCGTAGGAGAGCGCTGTGCTGTATACATGACAGAAAGCGTAGGAGAATGCTGTGCTGTGTACATGACAGAAAGCGTAGGAGAGCGCTGTGCTGTATACATGACAGAAAGCGTAGGAGAGCGCTGTGCTGTATATATGACAGAGAGCGTAGGAGAGCGCTGTGCTGGGAACCCAGTGATATCACATTAATTTAAATGTACAGCAGGAATCCCCTTGTTTGAGAATACTGACAGTGTTATACCATTTATCCACTTGTTATATAAATGCTTCTAGTTTTTTAGCTGATTTTTATGACTCCTACCTATTCTTAACCCTTTCACTTCCTTATTAAGCACAATGTACATTCTCATTTTTGTACTGTAAATTAACAAATTTTATATAGTATTTTTCATAAGAAATATAGCTCATTTATTTCAGCAGTTATAAATCCAGGGTTTGATTCATCGAGGATCACAATTGCAAAGAGGCATGCAGGCTATAGATATATGATGTATACACGCAGGCTATAGATATATGATGTATACACGCAGGCTATAGATATATGATGTATACACGCAGGCTATAGATGTATGATGTATACACGCAGGCTATAGATATACGATGTATGCACGCAGGCTATAGATATATGATGTATACATGCAGGCTATAGATATGATATATGCACGCAGGCTATAGATATATGATGTATACATGCAGGCGAAAAATATATGATTTACGCATGAAGGCTATAGATATATGATGTATACATGCAGGCTATAGATTTATGATGTTTACATGCAGGCTGTAGATATGATGTATGCACGCAGGCTATAGATATATGATGTATACATGCAGGCTATAGATATGATGTATGCACGCAGGCTATAGATATATGATGTATACATGCAGGCTATAGATATATGATGTATACATGCAGGCTATAGATATATGATGTATGAACGCAGGCTATAGATATATGATAATACTTCATTTATTTTAAAACTTACAACATAAAATACATAAATAGCATAATTTATAATATATATAATATAAATAATATAATATAATATACATAATAACAACAAAAACTTAGGTACACATAATATTACTACATATTATTCCGCCTCCAAACAAATATCACCAAACTTAACCATATATCATCTAACACCTAGAAAGAAAAACTAAGCAAGGATTTATAATACACATCACCTGTTCTAAATCACACAACTAACAAACTTAACTCTACCCATCACCATTACCTGCCACCTCCAGGCAGATGTTATTATTTTTATGAGAAGGTTTTGCATACAACAAAATCTACGGGGCGTGTAAGAAGAAAAAGACTTCCAGCTGAACAAAAAGAGGCTATCCACCACCCACTCCAGGGGGCTTCAACTGACCCCACCGACGGAACCAACTGACAGCATCTAGCCTCCCCTATCCAGATCCATCATCCTCTTCACCTCTTGTAGAATCTAACCCACCACCACTTCACAGAGGAGGACCTTTCTCCATATGGAGACATGACATAGTGCACCCCACGTGTGGTACCTAACCGCTAAACTAACTAAAAAAATTGTGGTCAAATCAAAACCACCCCATAAGCCCACTCAGGGTAACTAAGATCCGAAAGGCACGGGATTCCTATGGTCCTTGATACCTCCTCATAAACTTTTACATTAAAGGGGCACTCAAGCAGGAAGTGGTCCATTGTCTCCTCCACCCCTGGACATTCCTCCCGTGGACAACCACGTTCACTGGCACTCCGCCATTTGAGGTTCCCTCCAACATAAAGCTTTCCATGAAAAGAGAGCCAGGCAATATCTTTAAAGTTTGGCGGTATCCTCTGTGAATTTAACAGAGCTAACCCGTCCAAAGTGGCATTACCCGGTCAGTCTCTCAGTGACAGCAGGACATGACATTGAGTCTGCAAAATTCTGTTCCCCAACCCCCTCCTGGAACAGTTTTTGACTTCACTCACTTCCATACCATATCGCTTTATCACCTTCATGCTCTGGATGACATAGATCAGAAGGTAACCATGCCGAATCTGAAAACTTTTCACTTGGCCACCATCTATCCATAGACTGAGGAAGGGAGACACCCATGGTCTGAATCCCTCTACCCATTGAGGGGGAGTATCCAAAAACATACTTCCAACATTGAATTTTATAAAAGCTGTCACAAAAAAGATCACAGGGTTTACCATATCTAAACCCCCGTCTTTTCTCTTGTAGGTAATACTTCTCTTAACTACAGTATGTTGGTCCTTTTCCCCCACAACAGCAAAAAGAATAAGGAGTTCAATCTAGCCCACATAGATTGAGGCAGAAAGCACATGTAACTGACATACAAAAATATAGGGACCAGGTAAGTCTTGCAGAGGTCAGCCTTTTCCCTAAAAGATAACTTCCATCTTTTCCAACACTCTACTTTCTTGGTAGCGTCTTCCAGCCTTTTAACCCAGTTTAGAGAGGCATAATCACCATGATCAAATTTGATGACTAGGATTTTAATCTGATCGGTGACCTGGGGAAGCTGTCCGGAATGGAAAATTCATCACCTTCCTCCCCCATCCAAAAAAATTCACACTTTTCCCGATTTACCATGGAGCACGAGGCTTCAGAATACTCACAGATAAGATGTTCCATGTCACAGGCCTCTGCCTGAGAAGACAGAACCAATGTGACATCATCTGCGTAGGCTACCACCCTCAAGGGACACTCTGCACTCAGCTGCACCCTTCCTACGGTTCCACTCTCTACCATTCTGATAAAGGGATCGATTGCAAAAACATATAAAAGGGGGCTAAGGGGGCAACCCTAACGAACCACAGAGCATACCTCAAAGGTAGGACCCACCCAACCTTTCACAATTGGGAAGCTTTCAGGCAGTCGATATAGAGTCTGCAACCAATTAACCACCCGCGCTGGAAGACCATACCAATCAAGTAAAGCCCAAAGGTACTTGTGGTTTACCCGGTCAAAAGCCTTAGACTGATCCAATGCCAGTAGGTACTTTCCCCACTTCTCAGCCCTGCACCGCTCAATGGCCTCCCGGACACCAAGGACAGCACTAAATGTGGTTCGACCCTTCATAGTACAATGCTGAGAAGATGAAAGCAAAAGCTTAGAAAATTCTGAAAGCCTATTAAAGAGTACTTTCGCCAAAATCTTTCTGTCTGTATTCAGAAGAGCTATGGGGCGCCAATTATCAATACGAGATGGGTCTTTCCCTTTGGATAGCAAAATAAGAGCAGATAACCTCATGGAAGGAGGAAGAATTCCCTCTCATTAAATGCTTCCACTAGGTGGGGAATTAGGAGGTCTGAAAAGGTCTTATAAAACTCAGATGTCAAACCATCTGGTCCTGGTGATTTCTTGGGTTTCAGACCCACTATTACTTTCCTAATTTCCTCTGCAGTTATATCTGTCGAAGCCGGATAATTGGCTGAGACAGGATCAGTTTAAAATTAAATCTGTACGACGCCATTTTGCGAATGGCAGAGACGCCATTTTCTGACTGGCCGCCCAGCACCATTTTAGTGAATCTCGCTCATTATAAGTACATACAGCGATGCTATTATTTAGTCTTTAGTGTATTTAAAGTCCTCATCATATAAATACAGACAGTCACTAAAACATATAAAATGATCAACCCTGCAAAACACGTACCATGGTGTACTCCACAAACACGTAGTCGCACAGCGCTAACTAGCGTCTTTTCCCAAAATCCCAATTCTTACACACTGCACACTTACACAAGAGGTTCCCTAGTATTAAAAGTGTAATACTCAAGGTTTATTCAGTATTATTAATGTTGTGAAATAAATGTAATTGATATCTAAGGTTTAGTACATGGTAAGCAGACCATGTTTGGTGTTGTACTGATCCACTGTGTCTTTGCAGATTTCCGGTACCATCAGTGAGAAGATCGCAACATGTGTCTGCAAACTATGGACTATAGAGAGTTAAACATTAAAATGTACTCTGTAATGTTACCAGCTTAGATTTAGTATGCAGTGGGAAAAAGGACACATTGGGCTATTGGTTTTTATATTGAATAATAACTTTTTGTGCTTTGGAACCACACTCAAAGTCTGAAAGCATTTATTTCTTGTGCGACTCATTACCCTAAATAGCGACAATTTAAGAAGGTATAGGTAGGTAGGAATCGATAGGTAGTAATCCATACTACAGTATTATTAACATTATTTATTACAGTTGTGATTCTGTGAGGAGACCTGGAAAACATGCACTGTTGGTAGCTCTCGAGGACTAGGGTTTGCTATCCCTGCCTTAAATCATAGATCTTACGTTTGTCCACATATCTGTGCTGGTTAAGTGGCACTTTGAAGTCACTAACTAACTATGTTTTTTTTTATATCCCTGTACAGGTTTGGAAATGTATTTACAGAAGGTTTTCAAAGGATTATTTAAGTCAATTGTTTATTTGTTTTTGGAAATAGTCTTCCTGGTCCCCTTCTGGGATGAAATTCCATTCCTAGCCGCAGAAGCAGGTGCAGGATTCTCAAGAAGACACAACGTAAGGCCTTAAATCAGAGTTAGCCAGCCTCGGTCCTCAAGAGCTCACGTTTTCCAGACCACCTGGCAGGTACACAGGTGGATTCATTACTCAGCACCACATTTGAAAAGATCCACAGGTGGAGTTAATTATTACAGTTGTGATTCTGTGAGGAGACCTGAAAAACATGCTCTGTTGGTAGCTCTCAAGGACCAGGGTTGGCTACCCCTGCCTTGAATCATAGATCTTACGCTCTTCCACATATCTGTGCTGGTTAAGTGGCACTTTGAGGCCACTAACTAACTATGTTTTTTTTAATGTCCCTGTACAGGTTGTGAAATGTTCAATGTGGAAGCTTTGCAAAGGATTATTTTAAAGTCAATTGTTTTGGAAACAGTCTTCCTTTTCCCCTTCTGGGATGAAAATCCACTCCTAGCAACAGAAGTTGGCGCAGGATTCTCAAGAAAGACACAACGTAAGACCTTAAGGGGTAAATCTAATTTACTAAAGTGAGAGTTTTTACAAGTGCTTGCCTATAGAATATAATCAGATTCTAGCTATTATCTTCTAGAAAGTGATGTTAAGTAGAATCTGATTGGTTGCTATGGGCAACATCACTTCTAAAATGCATGTCTAAAAACTCTCACTTCAGTAAATTAAATTTACCCCTTAATATCTTTGTGCTGGTTAAGTGGCAGTTTAGAGGCCACTAACTAACTATGTTTTTTTGATGTCCCTGTACAGGTTGGGAAATGCTTTTTCATGTGGAAAGCACTACTAGAAGTATTCCTGGTCCCCTTCTGGGAAGAGAAATCCACTCCCAACAGCAGCAACAGGCATGGACCTCAAGGATTCTTCTGGGGCAAGTACTGATGTGAATGTGTCAAATATTTTTTTGTAAATGCCTCCTCCCTCCCTTCCTCCCTCATAAATTTTCTTCAAAATCAAAAAATGAAATTAAATTTACTACCCATCAACCCTTCCTGTCCCTGCCCTGCTTTCAACTACATACATACTCCAACTCCCTCAGGTCTCTCTTGAATAATAAAAACATTTGTTTCCTGATGTGCCATGTTGTAAGTTGAACTGCCAGGTGTTTGTGCCACCCACTGCTGCCGCTTAGCTTAGTCAGCCAGCTAGCTTGGTGCAAATTTTGGGCCTAAACTGGATGAAAACAATATAGTGAGCTGTGAGGTGGTCAATACTAACTGGAAACGAGTGGAAATAAATGTTATTGAGGTTAATATTACTGTAGGAACAAAAAAAGGCCCACTTATGTGATTTTAGCGGCTTTTATGATTTTTTAAGAAAAAATCCAGATCCAAAACCGAAAAACAAAACACAGAGGTGAGGTTTTGGCAAAACCAATCCAGATCCAAAACCAGGGGAGATCCAGATCCAAAACCAAAACACGAGGGTCGGCGCACATCTCTAGTATAAATCACACATTCCTCATTGCAAACAAAGGTGCCACATGCTCATTAAAGTTTGCTTAGACTTACCCACAAAGTAACATTAGTCTCGCCCCTCACCCCGTGGCAATGGGCCCTTTTGTCCGACAAAATCATGACTTTCCATTAATTTAACAAATCTAATCATAATTAACTGGATTCTCTGCAATCAATGTTCCTTTTCCATTAAAATTCTCATTAAAAGTCTATAGGAATGAAACGGGTGATCTCGCAGAGGACATGAAAGGAGCCGGTCTCTGGGTGATGAATACGGACGCCTTCAAATGTCACTTTTCTCATTAACTTATTCATTAATTGCAACATCTGTTTTGAACCATTATGAAACACATGGGAAGAGCTTCAGAAATAAAACAGAAGGTTTTAATATGCCAATTAATTTTAATATTGTATGCTTAATACACCAAAGAGGTGTTCGGGCGATAAAAAAACACTTCTAAAATGAATCAATGTTGTTTTTGTTTATATGTAAAATTATTTGTAAAAGTGAAATTGATTTCATGTGATGGGGATTTGCATGCTTCAATTAATGGCCTTTGATGGGTAAACGTATAAATTTACCATAGACTCAATCTTACAAACATGATTAAAGACCATTCATTCATTTACTGTCTTTTAGAAAAGGTTTTTGATTTTCTTAAATGGTGCCACCTTCCCTGACACTCCTATATTCACCCAGAAAATTGGATATATAAAGGGTAATGTGCCCCCTGCTATAATGTAAGGCTATTGGAGATTATCAGGGAAATCCGTGACTGTACAAAAGAAAGATCCTTTATACTGTATGCACGTAGCAGAAAGTCCAGATGATGTCTAGTACCAGGGATCATTTACATTAAAGAGAGAATTATGTCATACCCACATTGCTCAGTGTTGCAGCTTGCCTGATGCAGGAAATGTTTCACAGAGCCATATAAATGTATGAACAAATGTAATTTCTGTGAAATGAAGCCCTGACCTGGGTCAGCGTACAGAGGGAGCGCTCATCGCAAAAACTGCATCTAGACGAGAAGCAGTCGGGAAGCCGATGGTCGCAAAGCTGGGCGCCGGGTGTGGACAGCCACGGGGGGGGAGGGTTAGGTTAGGGGCACCTGGGGGGAACTTAGGGTTAGGCACCCCCCCGGGAGGTTAGGGTTAGGCTAGGGGAAGGGGGGGTTAGGGTTAGACAACCCCGGGGGGAGGTTAGGGTTAGACACCCCCCCGGGAGACTTAGGGTTAGGTGGCATGGAAGATGGGTTAGGTTTAGAAGGGGGGTTAGGGTTAGGCACTTGGGGGGCAGGTTAGGTTTAGGTACCCCTAAGGGAGGGTTAGGGTTGGGGGGGAATTAGTTTAGCTATACTTACCTTAATGGACGATCAGGATTTCCATGCGGCCGGCGGTAAAGCATACTGATTCCATCTAGACTCGCCACGTTAACATGCAGGATTCTACATGGGAGTGCAAATGCAGCACATAGGCATCCTGTATCCTACTGCACACAGATATACAAGTGTCACATGTGCAGCCTCCTGGGATATGGCGCTGCATGGCGTATTCAGGCTAGATGGGCAAGGACACATCTGTACATCTACTATGCGCACATTTCTAGTTTGCAGAGACATCTCTGAGAGCAATGAGTTGGCATGCGCCTTCTTGTGTTTAGGATGGACCATCTGGGTCTGTTGGTGCAAACTGCAAAGTCAACGCGTTTTGCCCCGTGAACCAAATGCGTATCATGAATAAGGCCCAATACGTTTTCAGTCCTTGCACCCAGACTGCCGATTGGCTGCTGCGCTGCAGATGATTTCTAGGCTATACGTTTATCTAACATGTTCTTCTGTAACAGCAATTTCCATGCCAAGCAATAAATCATTTGGAATTCATTTTATTTGGAGGCGCTATAAATATTCAGGACTGCACTTGATTAGAAAACACATGTTATAATTTTCAAACACGTTTCAATCATAAAGCAATAAGCATCGAGCCACAAAACTCAATCGTTCATTTCATTTGACGATACTGAATGAAATAGGACCACACTGGTGCTCAGACAATGATCATTGCTCCCGGAGAGAGGAAAACAAATCATATCCAGACAACACATTCAACCTCCATATTCCTGCGGTGCAATTCACCAAAATCATTCCATAGCACATAGCCCTTCATCTATGGACGTCACACAAATCGTATTATGCAAACATTTGAGGGCCAGATGTCTACATAGACAAGAAGAGTGAGGGAATCGGCCACTAAGCCGGTACAAATGCCGTGCCGCCGGAAATACTGAGAAATAAATACTACTAGGAGGATGTCTATGTATGAGAAGATTTACAGGGAAAGTAATGTACAACGTATGTTTGTTTTATTGTAATATATATATATACAGTACAGTATATATCGCCTTTGGTTATACAGATAACCCACGCGGCACCCTTATTTGCGTTATTTTACTCTGTGCCAAGTGTTTTCCGGCATAGTCATGCGCTGAGGAGTGTACAGTATATTGTGTTACTTACAGTATCCAGTTGTGCATAGGTCACCCATTATACTTGGTGCAGTGTAATTGTAAAACAGTGTATTTACTGAGCGAGGAGGTGCCCAGTATTCAAACCTTTAAACCTCTGTGTAATTGGGGAGGACACTATATAGATTCTCCTCACTTAACAACCTACCGTTCCAACAACTGCTCGGACTTACGACCTGCGCTCCGACCAGTTGGATCCCATAGTACAATGACTAAAATGTTACTCTGAATGTCTGTTTCTTTATAACTTTAAATTGTGCTGTACAGTATGAGAGTTATGCAAAGTAAAACAGTTACAGCATGGAGTTTGAGTTTCCTTTAGACCTTTTCTTTAGTTAGAATAAATAAAACCGATTACCTAAATTAAGTAGATGCGGCTCCTCGTTCAGTGACAAATTCGTTTAGCAACCTGGTCATAGGAATGGAACTCGATGGTTAAGTGAGGAGTATCTGTATTTGATCAGAGGTAGCAGTATGGTATTCAAGATAATATACAGAAAATATGTTTAGAGGTCCCTGAGAACTGAAGTTGGAAAACTCTGGTATAACCAGTAAGAGACAGAACTAAGCTTTCTAAGCTACATTCTCCCACCTCATGGTAAAACGCCTGTCTCTTCTTGCTGGCAGCTGCTCTCTGGTCCAGTGTGCTGATTGTGAGCTCAGATCCACTCACACAGCAGACTCTGTAGAATAAGCTGCTGCCACTGGGCATGACCAGCAGCTCTGTTCTGTCCCTTACTCTGCATGTTGTGGTTGCATCCTGACCGCCTGCCTCTGTTGCGGTCGTTAGGCTGTGGGTTAACACCCACAGCTCTAACGACCGCTCCGGTGATGGTCGCGATGGTCAGAGACCATCACGACCATCGGGGCTTACGACGAGACCCTAGGGTAGGGTCTCCCTTGTCGGAAGCCCCGGAGAGCTTCTGGCTCTGTCTGAGCCGGAAGCTCTCCACTGACATCACTAGTGATGTCAGTGGGGCCTCCCCCAAATGGTAGGCGTTCCCATGGGAGCGCCTCCATTTGGGCTGCCACCTCCCCGGCCCGCCTTCCAAACGGGGCGAGCTGTCAATCAACATCGATGTCAATCAACAGCGCTGTCGGTCGTAGCGGGTCTCACGCATGCGCACGACGGCACCGGCGCCGTCGTTCGCATGCTCTGAGGGGGGCCATCGACCCGGTCCGAGCGCATCGGCGCTAACGACCGGGTCTGAATGACCCCCTGGTTCTCGGCGTCTGTGACAGGGAAAAGCACCTGTACCGGCAATCGCTTTCTATCCGCACAAGCGTAGGATATGAAAGTACATTATGGGATAAATTTACTAAAGTGAGAGTTTTTAGAAGTGGAGATGTTGTCCATAGCAACCAATCAGATTCTAGCTATTATCTTCTAGAAGGTGCTGCTTAAATGTTAAGTGGAATCTGATTAGTTGCTATGGGCAACATCTCCACTTCTAAGCACTCTCACTTTAGTAACAACTGTGTACTCCTATGTGTGAGAAGTTTGTTTGCTCTCCCCATATTTACTGTACGTGGGTTTCACACCACTGTCTAAAAAGATTTTACCAAGGGTCTGCAGCTACCCCTCCTTCGGTAAAAACTAACACCTGCAGCTGGGCCCGCCGAGAACCGCGGCTGGTCCGGGTAACAGGGAGCGTGGCCTAATCGCGGGAGGCGTTGCCACGCCTCTTTCCTGAGACGAAAAAAAAAAAAGCTGTGCAGTGACGGGGCGCTCTGAGCCCTCTCAGCCCTGCTCAAAGCCAGGGGGGGCACGATCGCCCCCCCCACAGGCATAGGAGACTGCTGTGGCTGCACGCTGTGTGCTGTGCTGCTGTGAGGGACAGGGTGGAGGGGGGTGGCGCTGGACCCGAGCCCCTGCCAGGCCCCTCGGGAATCTGTACTCGCCCACCCCCCTCTCGGCGCCCCTGCCTGCAGCGAGCCAATTGCAGTCCGAGCACTGACAGTGGCTTCCCATTGGAAGCGCTACCTGCTAATCACACTCGGGAGAGACAGTCCCAGGGGGAGGTGTTTTCTACCCCTGGGATTGCCAATTTGGGCAGCAATTAACAGAAAGCGCTTCCAATAGGAAGACACTCCTCTACCTCGCCGTCAGCACTACCCAGCTTCTAGGGGCGGCAGTTGATGCTTTACCTAGGAGCTGGAGTTTATGCGCATGTGCTGGTTCTGGCGCCTGCCATATCCATTACATCGGCGCCAGGACCATCTCCGAGTCCGGACAGCAACACGAGCAGCCCTGCTTGTCGTAGAAGGCTACTTACCGTCTGCGCAGCACTGCGTTATATGGTGGCGCTGTATAAATAAATGATAAATAAAACAACAAAACCAATAAGTAACTTACAATGTCTTGTGAGATGCTAACGAGAGCTGTACTG
Source organism: Taudactylus pleione (assembly GCA_031769625.1). Classification (NCBI taxonomy): domain Eukaryota; kingdom Metazoa; phylum Chordata; class Amphibia; order Anura; family Myobatrachidae; genus Taudactylus; species Taudactylus pleione. The sequence goes on along the minus strand of JAUIMM010001314.1, from coordinate 3,847 downwards.
GGAGCAGAGAATGTGACACAAGCTGGTGCATGTTCTCTCATTTATATTAATATTATTTCCAATGTCATTCTAATTTAATTGTGTCCCTTTAGCAAAAATGATACATTAAGTGTATCAAAATACTGGGAAGCAGAAACAAATTACTGTATAACACATTAAATACATTAGTGAACGATTCTTTGGTGTATTTTGTTTTTTAATAACATTTTTTTTTAAATATTTCTATTACAGTGAAGACTAAATAAAATACGAATCAAAGAAAGAAAGTATTAAATGTAGAACAGAATGCGCAGCGGCTCAGTATAAGGCGTTTTCACCACGAGATCTGTTACTTTCCTTCATTATCGCTTCCTTCTACTTTTGTTTTTAAACTAATAACTGTTCTGTAGATTGATTACAATTGTGGTAACAATGACATTTCTTGTTACCAGCCCGATACGTTAGACCAGATTAGCCGTTCCATATTACATACGCTGTATTTACTGTGCTCAATAATAGCTGGCTCCAGCACATAACCCCGGGGCCCAGATACACCGTACAACATTCCATTTATAAAACATGAGATTTTTTTTCCCATTCGTGAAATGAGATGCGTAATAAACGTGTCGCTGGATGATAAACGCGTCGCTGGATGATAAACGCATCGCTGGATGATGAACGCGTCGCTGGATGAAATACTGAGGACACTGATTAGTGGTAAATGTAATTTTTTTTAATGACATGTTTGGCAGATATAGGATAAGGATATTTTTGCTCTGTATCGTGTCTGGTTTGTTTCATGTGGACATCTGTGATTGGCCAATACACTGTAGCAGTAATACAGCAGTCATGGCATTTGTACACAATATTGGCAATATGGTTTGTTGAACCCAATAACATATAGTAACATTAATATGTTAGATGTAACATGGCTGCAAGGATACACAAGAAAGGAAAGAGCCTGTTTTGTCATATAACAAATGAAGAGGAAGACACTGATCACATTGAGGGATGAACAAAAAGGCATTATTACTGCTTTTCCACACTGTATTAAATGGCTGAACATGGAGAAACCAGAGGCTCCTCCAATGGCGCCTTCAGCTTCTCTTAATAACACCTTTGCCGTCTAGGCTTTTTGTCTAGATACACATAGCGTCATCTGAGGATGGCGCCATGGCTACTTACAAGTCCCACTGTCCATGAACCTCCTTGAGCATGCGCTAAGACATCCTGAGTCACTGCAATAGGCGGAAATGCAGGATATCTTGTGCAGAAATAGTTTACATGATAATAAATCTAAAACTACAGCTAATGTAGAAAGCAGAAGGGTATGAAGTTCTGAAAAGACTAAAGAGGTTTGACAAAGTTAAGGAGGTCTCATGAGGCTAAGGAGGTCTGACGAGGTTAAGGAGGTCTGACAAGGTTAAGGAGGTGTGACAAGGTTAAGAAGATATGACAAGGTTAAGGAGATCTGACAAGGATAAGGAGGTGTGACAAGGCTAAGGAGGTGCGACGAGGTTAAGGAGGTCTGACAAGGCTGAGGAGGTCTGACAAGGCTAAGGAGGTCTGACAAGGCTAAGGATGTGTGACAAGGCTAAGGAGGTCTGACAAGGCTAAGGAGGTCTGACAAGGCTAAGGATGTGTGACAAGGCTAAGAAGGTCTGACAAGGCTAAGGAGGTGTGACAAAGCTAAGGATGTGTCACAAGGCTTAGGAGGTGTGACAAGGTTAAGGAGGTCTGACAAGGCTAAGGAGCTCTGACAAGGTTAAGGAGGTCTGACAAGGCTAAGGAGGTCTAACAAGGTTAAGGAGGTCTGACAAGGCTAAGGAGGTCTAACAAGGCTAAGGAGGTCTGACAAGGCTAAGGAGGTGTGACAAGGCTAAGGAGGTCTGACAAGGCTAAGGAGTTCTAACAAGGCTAAGGAGGTGTGACAAGGCTAAAGAGGTCGGACAAGGCTAAGGAGGTGTGACAAGGCTAAGGATGTGTGACAAGGCTAAGGAGGTGTGACAAGGCTAAGGAGGTCTGACAAGGCTAAGGATGTGTGACAAGGCTAAGGATGTGTGACAAGGCTAACAAATCTTTAAAACACTTTTTATTAATACTGTTGAAAACGATTAAAGGTACGGGGAAGCATCCAGTACCATGATAAATGTTGTGATGCAGCTGGGGACATACCTGAACACCAGTAGGACATACCTGGACACCAGGAAGACATATCTAGACACCAGGAGGACATACCGGGACAGCAGTAGGACATACCTGGACACCAGTAGGACATATCTGGACACCAGTAGGACATACCTGGACAGCAACAGGACACACTAAGGCTGTACATGAGCTAATAAAGTAACTCTCACATTCAGTCCTGGTACAATTACTCTGCTGGTGCTGCTACTGTCCAGTCTCCTAGATGCATTGTGGTAAATGGCGCAATGTGGCTGGAAGTGGTCATCCAACATGTTGTCTACCAAAGAGATCTTCACAGTAGTAAAGATATTAAAACAGCTCATCTGCTTCTGTGTCTGAGCCAAATCACAGCACCAACGTTGGTTAAAGTAGGAGATGTAATAGTTAAGAAGAAGAGTTCAAACTTTTTGTGGCTGGAGTCATTAAATTACGTACTTAGCAATATCAGTGTTACCTAAGTTAGGGTCTGAGGTCCTTATTCAGAGGCGGCTGTACGGTTTATGACCGCACGGCCGCCTCAATGTTTGGCAAGTGCGCATGCGCACGAGGAAGCCGGCTCCCTCGTGCGCATGCGTGAGACCCGCTACGACCGACAGCGCCAGTCATTGCGGGTCTCTTTCCAAATGGGGCGAGCTTTCAATGTTGAGTGACAGCTCACCCCGTTTGGAAGGCGGGCCGGGGGGGTGGCAGCCCAAACGGAGGCGTTCCCATGGGATCGCCTACCGTTTGGGGGAGGCCCCACTGACATCACAAGTGACAGAGCCAGAAGCTCTCCGGGGCTTACGACAAGTGAGACCCTACCCTAGGGTCTCGTCGTAAGCCCCGATGGACACGATGGTCTCTGACCATCGCGACCATCACCCGAGCGGTCGTTAGAGCTGTGGGTGTAAACCCACAGCCTAACAACCGCAACCGAGGCGGCCGGTCAGGATGCAAGTGGCCGCCCAGTTTCTGAGTGACCGCTTGCATCCTCCGACCGCCTCTGAATGAGGGCCTGAGTTTGTTGTGGACCCGGGGTAGTAACAGGAGCAGACACCTGAACAGATGTAAATTGAAAATTGGGTTTTTTAATGGGTGTACTTGAAGACATGTACACTGTTAATATAAATCCTGAATATAGATGGAGAGGTGATGGCTTGAAACTGAAGTGAAGCAAGAGTGGTTAATGTCCAGGTAGTGACAGACATAATAAAAAGTCTTTGTAATCCAAATGGTTACTGCGAGGCTGCAGACAGGATATCAGGTTACAAATTGATACTGGTGAGATGAAATCCAGAGAGGTTATGGAGTAGTTGAATAACTGATGAGTAGCACTCAGATGGCTCAGTGTAGAAACAGGATAGCTGCAGAGAGCTAGGTAACTGGAGGCGGTGTATGGAGAGGGTTAACTGCACACAGGTCTTTAGGCAGGGAGAGGGCTAGTGTAGGGTGGTTCCAGCAGGAGATTGGGAGTAGGCAGAGCGGTGCAGGCTGCCTGGAAGCTGGGATCCAGCAAGAGCACAGGTGAGCACGAAACACAGGTCTCAGAAGCACAGGAACTCTCTCACAGCATGCGCTGTGAAACACGTTTAACTGGCAACTATGGGGAGCTCTGAACTCCCTTAAGTATGGAATGGAAACACCACCAGGCTTACCCCAGCCAGAATGACACAGTACCTGCGGAACACCTTGCACAGCCAAT